>VDFB02270651.1:304744241-304853577 GCA_007258455.2 Sequoia sempervirens | reverse complement strand
AAAAAGAGCCAGATAACTAACTAGCTATAGATACTTACTAAGTGGGCCCCCTTAGCAAGCATCTACTAATTACACAAGTGCTGAACTCAAAACTTCATCAAACTTTATTCATAAACTCAGAATGGTATACATTGCTTTGTTGATATGAAAACTAGCAACAAACTCTGTCTCTTGTCATACAGATTCTGCTTTTTATTATTATCATACTGACTCTTACATGATATCTGCTATCTCCCTATCACTATGCTTCTATCTAACTTCTAACCATCTTCTTGCTCACTCATGCAGGAGAAGCACTTATTTAAAATCAGGAGAACAACTAACTAACTACCCCTAACAAAGAAAGACGTGGAAGTAAAGTGTATCCCAAAATCAAGGAATAGACTTCATAAATGAATTTATCCATTCAACCCAATCCAAAGAGAATCTAGCACTCCACTCTTTCTAGATTGATTGTCATTAAAAATCCTTCCCAATGGTTTCAGTCAAAGAGTCTTCACCAGAGCTTCCTAGAAGTCGTGCAGGAAATAGACTTTACTGTAAGGTCGAGATCGGCTGCGCTTGACTCGATCATACTTTCTTCAACAAGCTGTGAAACACAAGGTAACAGATGTGAAAGAAAAGGCACATGGCACATACACAATATCTGTTCATTAATCACATATTTAAATATATTTCATCATTCAAAAACTACATGCGATATATCAGTCATTTAGGGAGTCAACGGGGTAATAAATGTAGACAAGACAACACAATAGGCTGTAGAAACATGAAAGTGTTTTGCTACAGGATATCCCCATAAAAGGTTTCAAAAGAGTTTAAACAACCATGAATAACAAAAGTAAAGATATTAAAAGTTCATCATAATATCCAAACTATGAGCACATTTTGGGCTCATCAATGTGTTTAAATTGTCTAACATCAACTACAAAATTAAGTATTGCATGAAATGGAAAATAAATTCTTTCACTCTAGTATTCAATTACAATGTTCAAACATTATTTTACATAAACGAGAAAAATACATAATTGAACAAGTGTCTGATGAATGTTGTATTTATATTAATTAGGTAATAAAAAAAAAAGTGTCCCACACAAGTTGGGGGAGTAGCTGTGACAATGTATCAAAAGGAAGATTCTACACTATTGAAGATGAAAAGAAAAGAAGAAACATAAGAAAGAACATAATCATCAAATGTTTCCTATAAGGCCTTTAATTGATTCTGGAATGGTGCACCATCCTTGTTCCCTAGCTCCTGATAGACCTGCAAGAGATATAAAAAGTTGTTAGATCTCTGACTATGAACATTCCAATGTGAATTATCAAAAATAATGGAGAATGTTGCTAATGATACTTTGAAACAACTAAGCAAGAACAAGAAGTGCCATAGAAGCCAAGGAGGAAACATCATAATTATATATTTTTTTTATCTAACATTGTTTGTTTCCATGTGCACGTATAGAACAAGCCATGCTATTGATCTAGTTGGAATACCATAAAGCATGTGGTATAAAATGGGACTTGACAAGGGTTGATACCCCACATGCTATCCCTCAAGAATCCAAAGAGGGACTAAGAAAGAAATAGATCCAAAATGTTAAAGGAAGGGCATACATTAGATGAGTGCATCATAAAGTTCCAAAAGGACTCAAATAGTTGACCATTCAGGACAGTCAACTCTCGAAGTGCAATGAATTGAAAATCCTGAGTGATCAATTGTTCAAGTGCATGATCTCATAATGTGATAGTGCACAGGCATACATAATTCCTTGTTTATAAATCATCAACTACAATTGAAGTAAATGCAGAGCTTTGGAACATCATAATAAAGTGCTTCATATTTCAAAATATTTGATGCAAACATTGCATTCATATCATCATGTCGTCATTCAAGAGATAAAAATGCATGAAGAGTAAATAAGATATGTTGGCTAGTGACAAGTGAGCAAGCTCATATAATTCACTTGAATTCAAAGGAACAGAAAGAAAATGGTGAAACAAATTTGCATGTTATTAAGTGAAGCTATAGATGAAACTATTTCATTCCATCAAATGAAATCATTTCATTTCAGAAAATGTGCTTATGCTACAGTAGTCCAAATTTCAAGGGAAAGTGTGCAATCATAAGGTGTCAATTCTGGTTTTGGAATAAAACTGTTGAGTTTTACAAAAGATGATTCTAGAATGAAAATGGAGAAGATTGTTCAAACTCAGAAATGTAAAAAAAACCTTGATTATCTTTCATATGCCTATGGCCTAGAGAGGCCAAAACCTCTATTTTCATGAGCCATGATACCCATTTAGGGTTGCAAGATCCAAATAGAAGTGCAAAGGGAAAAATCCAAGGTCTGAGACTTGTGTTGGTGTCTTGAAACAGTGGAGTCAAAATCCATAGGCCTCAGCCTCAAAGGTGGAAACCCACAGTAGAAAAGATGGTTTTGTTTGTTTGTGTTCATTGGCATAGCAAGGGTCAAGCCCTATCAATTTTTCACAAATGGAGGAGGGAAACTACAATGGTGGTTGCATCCATAAGGTTTTAGAAGCCCTCACAAAGAAGCCTCCATTATTCAAATGGTTTTCACTTGTCGACAACAACATCTAGAGGCGGAGGGCCAAGCCCATCATTGTCTTTTACAAATAAGAAAAAATGTACAGGGGCCATGGCCAATAAAAATGGCCAGATAAAAACTCACATGAATTCACATTGTTTACATAAGGAAGCTCAATAGAGCTTTATTTTAGGGGAGAAGTAATAGTAAGGAGAAGAAAACGAAGCTCACCTTTCACACATCTATGGAAGAACCCAATGGAGACCGCAGCCAAAGACCCAAGAGAATGCTCTAAGCAAGCCCTCCATAGATGGCTATAAGAATGGAAAAGTTTCAACACAAGGAAAGCACAAAAAAAGGCATCAAAACCATGGTAACCATGGCTTGTACAGCCCTATTTTTTCCATCAAATGAAGCTAACAAGAAAAAAAAACATAGTAAAAGCTTACCAACAATGAGGAGGGCTGAATGCATCCAAATTCGAAGAAGGAGGAGCTTAGCGGTGGCTTCAAAGACAAAACCCTAGTATTCCCATAGCGGCACAAGTAGAGCCACTATCTTCTTCAAAAGGCCATGATGCAAATGATAGTTGAAACAAACACATTGAAAGACTTTTGTGTTTTAGGGTTTCCCCATATAATCAACCCCTTATGATTTTTATCACATTTCTTTTCATTTTCAAATGCTTTGCCTCTGCCTAGAACGATAAGCCTATGACTTATATTTTTCTTAATTTTTCTTAGAAAATAAATCACATGATGTGCTTATGGTCCCTTCTAGGGTAGCCTCCTTTGTTTCCTTAGGAAAAATTTCATGCCTTGTTTCATTCACAAATCAAACAATGACTCTAGGTCACCAAAAAAAATTTCCTAAGTCGATGATGAAAAATATTTTTTATGATCTTTTATATAAAAAAAAATTACGAAAATGAGAATTGAATGTAATATATTTATTTTTTTGTAAAAAAATAAATTCCAAAATCAATATAACTTAAGATCAAAAGAGGTAAATCAAATATTTGAAGGAAAAATGGGAAAAATTAGATGCAATAGGGAGGGCCTTATCATTTCATAATTCATAAACTACAAGATGTAAAACACTAATTAAGCAACGTTTCTTTAAATTGCTTGATTAGGTTGTTGTTTTTAAATGCAGTTAAAGTGCACTTCAGTTCACACTGGGACTTTCTATTCCTAGGCACAGTCTTGGGCGGATTTGCAAAGAGGGTGCAAAATGGGAGTTTCTACTTTTAGTTTCTTGCAATTGGAGCCTAATTTTGAGTGCTTTTTTGGATCAACTTTGGGTGATAGAAAGTTTAAAACATTTTGAGGCCATTTAAAGTTGTCTTGAAGACTATTTTTTAGGCTTTTTGAGGGAGTTCCTTGAAGACTATTTTTTAGGCTTTTTGAGGGAGTTCAGAAATGTAGAAGGAGTTGCCTTTTTGGAGAGGTGGCAATCTAATTTTTTATTTTTGGCACTGCAAGTCACATTTTGGTTATAAATCTGAGAAAAATTGATTTTCTTAGGGTTTAGAATTATTCAATTTCTTACTCCCTTAGTCATTTTTGAGAGCTTTGTAAACTCATCTGATATTAGATTTTGATGTCTTGTTCCTTCACTTGCAATAAAGCAACAAATTTCTCCTTTTCATTTTCTTGTCATGGGCTCACAGTAATGGTGTGATTTTTTTTGACTTAGTTAGTCGAATCCTTCTTAGTCCTATTGTTGTGGGTTGATTTCAAGGTTTGCAATAGGTTCAGGTTGCACATTGTATTCTATTTTCAAGGGTCTTTATGCAAAATACTGATGAACTGAAAGCATTGTGGTGAGTTGTGAGAGTTAAGTGGTGTCCAAGAAGAGTTGTGAAAGTCTCACTATTTAGTTGATCATCTTGATTAGTAGGTTTTAATTTTCAATTTTTTCCCTTCTCCTCTTTCCCCTAAAAAAATGTATAAATTAGATGGTTAACTAGGAGCGAACTAGCCCACTCTGGAGATTCACTCTCCCTGATTGGTTTACCCGCAAACCAGAGAGTGATCCCATGTTAAGATAGGATAGACAAGTCTAACTTTCCAAGAGGGTGCAATCTTGATCGCCAATAGGTTGATTAGAAATACTATTAGGAAGTGAGTTAGAAACCCAAAGATCCACAATGATTGTGCTATTGTGGGATGACATGAGGCTCAAAATTCATCTCACTACATTGTTAGCAATAGGACACCAACTACTCATACAATGGCTACTAAATTCAATGTGAATGCAAATTTAATGTAAGCTAAGAAAAATGAAATGATTATAACATAAATTCTAGAAAATGAAATATAAAGGAAATAACAACAAACAAAAACTCAGAAACTAAACTTTGAATTCCAAAAAATGCAATGCAAAATATGCAAAGGGACTGATTCACCCAAGGTGGCAAATGAGTCTCAGTGATGATTTTTTAAAAAAAAATCCAAAAAAATTTAGTTGAATTTTATGCTTTTTTATGTTTTCTTATTTGTATATGAGATGCAAATGTAGATAGTGAATGATTTTTAGTAAAATGAGATGCAAAAATGCAAGCTATATAAGCTTTCACTAATGCAAATTTTGAAACACTAGAATGCAAGTTAACCAAAGCAAGTCCTAATGCAATGTTAATGAAAGCTAAATCTAGGATGATAATTCACTCCTAATTAGAAAATGAAATGTTCTAAATGTAGGTTCACCAAAATGAAAGGTATAAAATTGTTTTTCTTTCCTTCTAGGTTTTATAACCTAAAATGGAAATTTTCACTAACTTTCACTCAAGAACAAACCCTTGAGATCTCAATGCAAAAGAGAATGAGATCTTGTAAGATGGTTGTTTTAGGGGATAAATATGATCTAATGAGGGGTTCACCACCAAGTTTAGACTTGGAAAAGATATTGAAATCAACGATGCAATGCACAACCCTAATTAAATGCAAACTAACACTAAATGACCTAGAAAAGTGAATGAAATGAAACAAAAAACTAAAGACATGAATGTGTGCACCTAGGAAACTAGAGATGGCTAAATGAAGGTCTAAATCACTTGAAATTCTGATTTTAATGTCGAATGGGACTCATTTACCAACTTGGGTGAATCAATCTTGTTTCTGGAAAATTGTGCAAGAACAAGTTTCAGACAAAAGCGTATCTAAATCTGTAGAAAGTTGAAAATTGACCAAAACTAGGACTCATTAGCCAAAAGTGGTGAATTGGTCCAGCTAGAATTTTCTAAAACTTCAAATGCTGATGCTTCTCTTCTCTTCCTACTTTTTCCTTCCTAAATGATTTTTGGATCCAAATCTCTAAATTTAAACATGTAGGTCTTCTCCAAGGTTCTCCAAGGCTTGATGACAACTTTGACAACTTTGAGCTCTTGATAACTTTCATCCAATCTTTCTCCTTAGGAAATCTAAAACCTAGACCTACAAATCACACACAAAGGAGAGGTAGAAATTTTGTGGAGTTAGTGGATAGGGGATTTCCTTGGTCAAACCTCATTTTGGAAATCAATCCTTGGAATGAAATTAAATAAGAATGCAGTATGATGAATGAATAAATGGAAATTTTCCAACTCAAAACAACATGATGCATGAAATATTTGACATGATTATTGATGCTTGAATGATTCTCTAAAATGCTTGAAAATATGCTCTTAAAGACACTTGAATGCTCTTGAATACTCTTGTGAACACTTGATTTCTTGTTAGATTGATAGGCGTAAATATGAGTGAAAGAACCTTGTATTTATACTCATTTATACAAGAATTCCCAAAATTACAATACTACAAGTCGACATCAGATCTAGGAGAATAAAATCCTACCGAAAATTTAAATTTATTTTAATTTTGGGCCACATGGGCCTCATTTTCCCAAGATGGTGAATGAGTCCCATCTGTCATAATGTATGGGACGAAAAATAAAAAGTTCTTAGAAAGGTGTAAAAATAGGTTTGGGATTTGAAAATCTAGGTGGAACCCATTTTCCTAAGGTGGTGAATGAGTCCCAGATAATGAATTCTAGGACATACAAGCTAGAAACTCCTGAATTATGATTAGCTAATGATTGGTGTCAAGATTATCCTTGAAAGATGTAATAAATGAGGCCTATGGATGCAAAGTAGTTCCAATTAAAGCATAATAAAGCCCAATTATTAATGAAAAGCCTAGAAAAGTGTGAAAGTGTGTTACAACACTTAAAATAAGGAAAAATTAATGTTAAAAAGAGGTTTATTAGGTACAATTAATTAATAAGACCTTAGAAAAGTGTGAAAGTGTGTTACAACACTTCACAATAGTTTAGCAAGGTGCCATTTAAATCCATTAGTTCACAAATACCCAAGACCTAATGTGAATGTGTCAACCATATTACAACACTAAACCAAGGTAACATTAAACTCAATTTCACAACGAGGGCCCAAAAAGGTGTGAAAAATTCCTCGGTGACATTTTTTGATACTACACATTTAAACTACCTATATATACTAGAATTTCCATGTTCACCTTGGTTCCTTCACCCTTAACTACCTTCAACAATCTTTCCATCCTCACATCATCAACACCCTTCTCTTCTTGAGGTTCTTCTTAAGGTGCTTCATTCACTAGTTCTTCTTCTTGGTCACTCATATCCCTTATAAAAACTCTTTTTCCTTGGTTAGCTTCCACTATAGTGAGTCTTTCATCCAAACTGACTCCCAGCTCCCTCATTTCTCAAGCAAGGGCTTCTCCCAACTGTGTGGCTATTCTTTCTACCACCCTTTCTACAACGTTGAGTCTTCGAGGCATATCTCCTTTTGAATTATTTTAACCCTTGTATTGGTTTCCTTGGACTTAACTAGCTATTATACAAATAATTATGGAGATGGATAAACAATTTCAAAGAAAAATGTGTTTACAGGTTCTATTGAATCTACTCAAGGTGTTCTAACCATTAACAATGTCCTAATTGGGTTTTTATGGCATCATCACTCGCTCTTTTCTTTCTTCAACTCCTAAAAACTTCAACACACTCCTAAGAGTCTTATCAAACCTGAATTTTTTTTGGTTAATGCAAAACAATCTATTTTTTCACTAAACCCTCAAGAATCTAGGGTTTTTGACAGTCTTAAGGCTAATGAACACACACAAGCCTTCATAAATCACACAAACAATTGAATTAGGACTTATCCTTTGGTAGGAACTTGTAAAATATCCTAAGGAATGGTTTCACCAAGTTTCATCAATTTCTAATCATGCAAACAAAATATATAAATTTTTAAAGCTTGCTAGAAACCCTAGGTCTATAATAGGGTTGTTGGTACTAGTACTTTTCACATAACTTGCTCAAAAAACATTAAATCAAACCAAATAAATTCCATTAAATTATAAAAAATAATTATTTATCATCCCATCCATTCATATATCCTAACTTGGCTCCATACAGGGTCGTACAATGATGATTTCAAATTGTAATCATAGAAAATTAACATAAAATTGACAAAAAAAGGGTATTTCATGAAAATCATGCTCCCATAGATTCTTGGAGAGTGTATTCTCATTGATTCAAGATGAATGAATATAAAAAATAGTTAAAATTTGAAAATACATGATTTTCCTTTAGAAACCTAATGTATCCTAATGTCTTTTTGCACTTAAACTTGTAAAGTATGAATTTTTTCAAGACTTCAAACCTAGGATTGAAAACAAAACATGAAAAGAGACCCTTCATGGTCTCACATGATTTTTTAATACCTTATTGGACTCCACAAACAAAAAAATATAGCTAAGGGATAAATCTCAACCTTCCTCAAGCCAAAAATTACCTAGAAAATTTAAATTTGCATTTTGGCGAGAAAAGCAAAATTTGAATTTCTAGGCCAACTTAACAACCTAAACCATTTTACATGAACCCAATAGACCTCCTAAGACCCAAAATGACTCAAAAAATACCCCTAACATCAAAATTAGCATAAAAAGAAACCAAAGTGATGCTCTTGCATCGTAGTGGCTTACTACATTGGCATTAATTGGGATGAATTTATAGGAGATATTCTTCAATTTCAACCATAAGGAATGATAGTAGAACTAAGAACACTAATTGAAAGGTCTCAATTGATATTAAGTTCTCACAAATTTCAAAAGACACTTAAAAATTGGGTAGATGAGCTTGTGGTTCTACTATTTCATTAGAAGCATATTAGTCAAACGCTTCTACACCACTAGATCTATGAGAAAATATAATAATCATTCAATAATTTTCAAAGATATTCCATGAGGGTTATCTCCTAAGAGATATCGTGATCATTTCATTCCTCTAGTACCAAGGACTCAATAACCTAACATCATGCAAGTCATCAATCAAGTATAAACATAAAAGTACCATTATTTTTCATTCTAAATAGATAGATTAATTAACTAGATATACATCAATATAATAGCATAAAGTAGTGATACCATAAAATTAACAAAAAAATATTTATTAGATACTAATTATATGATTGAGTTAGGAAAATATATGTAATAATCTAAAAAAATGTGCAAAGAATATAAACAATTTCACAAAATCCAATAATAGTGGAGCATGAAGGATTCAAAATTAAATACTCGTTAAGGAAGATAATATGAAGTAAAGTACTCATCTAAGGATGATATTGGAGATATCTCTATTGTAGCCACTAGAATCTACCTTCCTCATTTTGAATTATTTCTAAATTTAAAGGGTTGCAACTTTACATGGAAAATTTTGCCACTTATCATATCAATTGAATCCCATATATTTCATTTGTATTTCCCATGCCTTATTACTCACCACCATTTGATTCATTAAGACCATTTAAAAATTATCCTTCCTTCTTCATTTAATTTTTATTTTGGCTCTCATACATGTCCTTACCCTTTTTATGGTGAGGGTTGTGGAAATTATATCCTAGAAATCATTTTATGTTACTAAACCAAATGGGAAGGCAATAGATGAAAATTCTACATATCTATTCATACTAGTACAATGTTCCTATCATAAAATAACTCTAACCTCTTATGTATGCAATGGTGCTAAACTATGTTTATTAAATGTTTCATGTCACTATGTTAATTCACTATATTTGTGGGATTATAAATTATTCAAATAAGATGAAAGCATATGGTTAGTTGGATCTTGTAAATACAATGCAATAACAACTTATTCACCATTGTATCCAATAATTGACTTGCTAATACATTAATATCATGGATGAAAACCTTGGTTATAAGATAGAATGTTTCAACATTTTTTACTAATGTCATGTTGTTTGCATTGATATGAGTCAATAACGTGTAAAGTAGAATGAATATAATGCTATAACAAAAAAATTAAATGCCATGGAGAATATATTAACTTAAGAGTTTTATAACGAGGAAGTAAAATTCACTAAGTGAAATATGTATAGGAATACATGAATAGAAATTAGCTCTTCTATATGACCTGAAAATCTCTATTTCCCATTGTGAGAAACATATCTTTCTTTGATATATATATTAGGATTAGGATCATCATTTATTGACATATTCATCACTATTTAAAAATATGAATATTAGATGCAACAAATAGACTAAGGAAGATAAAAGGAAAAAAGAAGGCAAGGAAGATGATTAAGAGGACTCAAAAATCTATAAATGGGGTATAAGAATGATTGTGTTGTTCTTGAATTTATTGTTTACTCATCCCACTTATCTAATAGAATAAATTGATGTTGTAAAACCTAATCATAATTAATTAATGATGGTAAAATTGACATGCCATTTTGAACAATAAAAAAATGGTGGAACATAGAATTTTTTCTCCACTAGGGTTTAGGACCTAAGGCAACAATCTTTTATGCTTCCCATTCAAGGATAACCCTAGAGATCTCAACCCAATAAAGAATGAATGGAGAGATCTAACAATAAGGTATCCTAGGATATTATTTTAGATTACAAGAGGGGTTCACCACCAAGTTTAGAATTGGAAAGACAATGCAATGAAGGATGAAATGCAAAACCCTAGTTTGATGTAATGCTTTAATGAATGACCTAGAAATGACCATGAGACAAAACAAAAAGCTACAAAATTGAAATTGTGCTCTTGGAATCTAGAGAGAGATGGAATGGAGCCTTGAGATCCTAAAATTGTTGAGTTTTAGGCCTAGTGGGACTCATTCACCATTCTAGGTGAATCAGTCCCATATCTGGGTTTCTATATAGGAATAGGTTTCTTGGAAAAGAGTATCTGAAACTACAAAAATCTCAAAATTGACCCAAAATGGGACTCATTCGCCAATCTTGGTGAATGAGTCTACTTAGGGTTTTCTAAAAATTGAAGGTTTAAATCTGGTCTTTAATGTCTACTCTTCCTATTCCTCTTGATTTCTAGATCTAAAGCTACCAATTTCAGGCTTGTAGGTAATTTTTTGTGATGATGATGACTTTGTAAATGGGGAAATCACTCCAACAATCTTGTAACCTATTCTTCAATGATCTCCAATCCTTCAAAGCATCTAGTTCTGCAATCACACAAAGAAAGAGAGAGAAAATGTTGATTGTTAGGGGATAGGGGTTTGCCTTGGTCAAACCCCTTTTAGGTAATTAAACCAAATGATGAAATAAGATAATGAAGCATGAACATCAAATAATGTAATAAAAACCTTTCTATGATGATGGATCTTGAATTGTTGCAACAATTGATGAAGAGTTTTGTCCTTGAATCCATTAGAAATGATCTTGAAAGCTATCTTGATGACCTTGTGAAGACTTCGAGTACTTAACTCTTGAGTGCTTTACCTGATGACATGAAGGTATGATGTTGCTTGGATGAAATGAGGATTTGAAATCTTTTTTATATAGGCAATCCACTCACATGATAGTTAATTTGATCCCTAAAGTTGACATTAAAGAAATTTGAATTTAAAACCCATTTTTTCTTGCTCAAACCTTGAAAATAGCCCAAATAGGACTCATTCGCCCAAAGTGGCGAATGGGTCCCACAGGGGCTATTTTTCCACCTAGGATGTCGGGGAGTGAAGAAATTAAGCTTATATGTTGATTTTGTTAGGTTTTTAATCAAAATATGCATTGGGATGCACAATATGGGGTCATAGGGGCCTATTAATGATGATAAAAATGTCATAAATGCAAGGGGACCAAAAATTCAATGTGAAACTGTAAATAAATATAGTTTACAACACTAAATTAAGGCAAAATTGGGCCTATTTAGCTTAGAAGGGTCCTAAATCCCATGTGAATTTGTAAAACACATTACAACACTAGATTAGGTTTCCTAAATTTAATGTGAAAATGCAAATATATACATTTTACAACATTAAATTAAGGCATAGTTGAGTTAATTTAGTTGAAAAAGGGCCCATGACCTAATGTGGATGGATAAAACACCTCAAAACACTAGATCAAGGCAACATTCAGTCCAATTTATCAATAATTATTCCTTCCCTACTTAAGGACACTTCTTTCAACACTATAAGTGGAAAGATGTAATTAAATTAAAATGCTTGCAAACATACAAAGGAGGTCAACAAAGCTAAACAACTACAAAAAAATATAGTATTATCAAAATAAATTTAAAAAGAGCAAGAAGTAAAATCAATATATTAAATTTTAAAATTATGAATTAGACATTGGTCGAGTTATGGTCTAGAAGTGAGTCAACAAGCATTTACTGTTGCATGGCTAGTCTTAAATTGTGGAAAACATATTAGTTTGAAAATATTTAGAGAGATAATATCAGTGCAAAGGGAAGAAATATATACAAATGAAATTGCTAATTATATTTTATATAAAAATATTGTGTGTTTTAAATAGTTTTAAAAGGCATAATCAATTCTTACAATGTTGATTTTAAACTTGGAAGTTAACTAAATGTAATTCTCCATCTCTTAGAATCACGCTCTATGAAACTATTATACATTACCAGAAATCTGTCTACAAAGTTATTCATTAATTTGAACAATTCCTTGTAATGAAGAAATGAATTTTCTATGATATCCTTCCTTTCTTATAGCTAACCATCCATTAAACTATCAAATGGGAACACCACTATCTTTATAGACCTCAAACACCTCTCTTACTCCAACACTCAAATAAAGACATGTCAAGGAACCTATATTTTATTTGGCATCCATTTTAAATGTGTTTTAGTGATCCCAATAGATTTAATTTTCATTCAAATAATTAGATGATTTTTTCATTGGCCTCATCAATAGTAACAACACCTCTTCCCTCTTTAATCTCTCTGAAATAGAATTCATGGTTGTAGAATCCTTTTACTTTCAACAAATCTAAGGGACTACAATATTTTTACACTTGGAAAATTTATTTCTACTTCTTTTATATGTTTGCAGCAGAAAAAAATTTACTCTCCCTTCAAGTAGGAACTTTCATCCTACAAAATAGCAATTTTGTCTTTTTTTTCTTTAAGACTCTTTCTTTCAATTATAAAAAAATAGCCTTTTCTTAAGTGATCGATCTCTTTTCTTCTTCTAAAGACTTCAACATATTTGAGTTTCTAAACCAGTCAATCACTCTTATGCTACTAACTCTACGATTGATTAAATCTCCTCTCTTGTGAGAATCAACTCTCAAGATATTCTCAATGATCTAGAGAATCTCGTGATAGCACCACAGCTAACCTAAATCCAAAATCATAATAAAATTGAAGGAGATAAGAACAATACAAAGACAAAAAAATACATACAATTGAAAATATTTATTATATTGTACTTCAAAAGATTACATACTTTATATAACCATAAGAAACATAACCCATTTCCACAATCTAACTAAAACTAATTTACCATCTCTTAAAATCATATTATAATAACCTGATAAAATTGAAACTAATATTGCATGGAACATACTTATACATTTATTCGATTAATTCAAATAACAATTGCTACAATTTTAGGGAGAAATTTTCAAAGTGACACCTTCCAAGGACTTTGACCCTCTTTAGTTTACCAATAAAAAGTAACTATTCGGAACCAATAGAACCTAAAAAGAGGGAGCAAACATCAGACAATCCAGGATATAGAAAATAACTCTGTTAAATAGAAGCTCCAACCCTTGGAAAAATATACGCATTGAATTTAGATTTTTGTTTTTTTCACAGAACTCCCTTTGCCTCGGGTTGCTGCTGCAACTGATGCAGCAGAGACATCTGCTGATTTCTGATTAGACTATTTTCCCTATTTTTAAAATAAAGAAAGAGACAACCCTAGCCAAAAATAGCAACAACCAAAGATAGTTATTTTCTGCACTTTCAACAGATTTTTAAATCTACAAAAGTAAAAAAACATTAGCAAGTCTATCGAATGTTTCAGCTGACGCAGGTACGAATGTAAACTAATGCTAAAACCGATTACACAAAAACATTAGTCTCCTGCATTATATGCAGGAACTAAATAAGTCATTAATAATAATATATTAACAAGTTTTTCACAACTTATTAGTAAATATTTAGTACTCGGTTGTGAATTCTACAAGTCCCAGAAATGAAACAATAATTACATGTCCGACAGGGTCGGTGTATCGTTACTAATCAGACAAGTTTCTCCTGAGACTAGTGTAGAGAGATTGAACGGATACACAACAGAAGTGTTTCCACTCCAAATCTGCTCTGCAACCAAGCGATAAAGTCTTTCAGTGGCATCAACTCCATCCCAGAACACATATGTGCTTGGATCATCGAAAAAACAAGTTCGGCGGGTCAGTCTTTCCACAGCTTCTTTCTACACCAAAATCTCCCGATCCACAGCATGCCCATGTAGTATTGTAAAAACCTACACCCAAATTTTGTATACATTCATTCCACTTTTTTAACTACGCAATCAATAAATCCAAATGAAGATATAAATTGATAAAAAATAATAGATTTTTCAATGAAAACAACTTAACATTGGCTTCACCATTCTCGATAATATTCTTTAGAAAATTATTTACATTAACATGGATAAAGGTTCCTCCATCGAGTTCTTTTTCGAGCTCAGTGAGAGATGAGTTCAAAGCAGTGTTATATTCCTCAACCGCCGATTCTACATCGTCCGAACAATTTCCATCATTGAGCTTTCTGATATAAGGAACACATCCCATAGGTGGAACGCTCTTTATAATGAACTTCCTTGCCCCATTATTGTAGAGCGTCTGTCAAATTACATGGTAATAATGACTTAATTCTTCGTATGTGGAAAAGTACACATTTTCTGGGTTACCAATGGGAAGAAATCTGTAGATTGACGAATGTGAAACTTACTCTTATGTATTCAACTAATTTGGAGACCATCTGAGTGATGTAATCTGATAGAGGAGAGCCATTGCTAAGGATGTAGCCGAAAAAGGTCGTAATGTCGCTGTTTCCAGTTGTAATGATAAATAAAGACTCGTTTAGCTTCGCTCGTTCAGATTCGGGTAGATTTTCATAACATTGTTCGAATAGAGATACTTGTTGGCTCATACTCAAAACATTCTGCAAGATTGTAGTAGATTAGTTTTAAGCACAAACCATCATATTTTTTTGTTGAGAACTTTGAAGGCTAATTCTTACCCTACTTATTTATAATAAAACATGTAAATGTAGATTATCTCTATTTGATACCCACTTTTCAGTATTTCTTGGGGTTGAAAATTCATGTTTAGTAATTTGTGGAAGTTTCTCTGGAAAAAGAAAAGAGTAGAGACCTGTTCGGCCCCTGTTGTGTCGAGTATACCGCTACCTCCTGATGCGAAATTTATCCCATTTGTAAAATCCGCATCTGGCTGGAGATAAGGAGGGGTGAAACGGAGCCCTAAGCAAGAGGCTGCAACCACAGTCAATGCATCATATAGAGTCCGAAACAAGAAATTATACCATACAAGTGTGAAACAAGAAATTATACCGTACAAGTCTGAAACGAGAAATTATATACAGGTCTGAAACAAGAAATTATACCATACAAGTCTGAAACGAGAAATTATATACAAGTCTGAAACAAGAAATTATACCATACATGTCTGAAACAAGAAATTATACCAAGGAAGTCGACGTAGGTGCTGCCATTGTTAAAACGACCAGTTGGGTAGGGGAAATAGGAGACACCATATGGGATGAAGTCTGCACGCTTTGTACAGTTTGGGATATAATTATTATTGCCTGCATCTGCTAACGAGTCTCCAAACACGTACAGGGCTGGCACATAAGGCTCTGTTTCAGCTGCTGCAAAACAAATAATAAGCCACAGCCCAACTAAAATACTCAGTAATGAGCTCGCCATTATCACCTTAACAACCCATTATATCTACCTCGCTTACTGAATCTGGAACTCCTTCGCCTATTTAAAGAAAAATGCTGTCGTATGTTTATTCCTTGTACGTATAAAAACTAGGTATCTCAATACAGCAGAGGCAAATTGCGTTAGAATTTACTTGACAGTGGACAACTGACCTGGAATGTGGGAAACGTTAGCCGGATTCAATTATTTTTCATCTTCTTGTTTGGGATTGAGATGGTGTTTCTATCATATTTTTGTTTTTTTCATATTATATTAATATATTTTATAATTGATAATGTCATTTATTCATATATATATTGAATTCTATATTAATAAAATAATGGTTTTTTCTGTGATAATAAATGCATATTAATTAATTCATTTTTTTATTATAGAAAACAAGACTTTTTAGGTGACTATCTTGTGATAAACCTTTTTCTTTTCTTTGGTTGTTTGTTTGATTGTATGAACATATTTTGTAGATTTGAATTTAACTTGTAGACATGAATCTAATGACTTTGATTCTTATAGAGAGTGACCCATGTAACAAGATTTATGGAGGTATTTGGATATGTAATAGAACATTAGCCATGTTAATAGAAAAATATGAAGATTTTATAGATAACTACTATTCTCCTTTTGACTTACGATCTAGTAACTTGAAATAATGATTCAAGATATAACAAAGCAAATGTTCTAGAATATTGTGTTCTTTATTTAATATTACTATAATGTATAATAGAGCTTTTTTATACAAACATAATAAACCTTTATTAATATTTGTTATATTTTTAAAACAAATTATTGTTATAATTATTTTAAAACAATCTAATAAAAATTCAAATATACTATATTAAATAATTGAAAGAAAGTGTGTACTTAAAATTTAAATTTAAAAGTTGTAGTATTCATTTGAATTAATTTTCCAAAAACAACTAAAAAAATAATATAAATCAAATATAAATTCTATAAAATTGTTGAAATAAAATAAATCAAAACAAAAAAAAAAACATAACATTGTTCATAGGTGATTGGTCTATTAGTGAAGTTGATTACTTTTTATATTTTTCATTAATCAGTTATTTAATTGTAAATTTTTTTTGTAAATATGAATTTATTTTGTAAATTTGAATGAGCCTAATCACTTTGATTCTTATAAAAATTCATCTATGATAGAAGACTCCTTGAAATATTTTTACCTAGACAAATAACAATATTACCAAATCAATTTTAAGAGTCTACTAGATTAGGATTATTTTCCTTTTAACAAATCTTAAATCACAATTTAATAGCTTGAAAAGATAAGTCAAGGCGAGATAGAAAAAAAAAAAATCTTAGAATGCTGAGTTCGTACTATTATAATACTATGATGTATAATAGAAATTTTCATATAATACCATAATTTTTTTTAATATTAATCATGTTTTTAAAATAAAAAAATATTAATCTTTTCATAAATAATAAATAAAAATCATCGACCCAAAATTTAAATTTAAATTATGTATTAATCAGTTTAATTAATCTTCTAGAAAAACAAAGAGGGTGCTAAATACAAGCAACTTTTGGAAAATGTCAAATATCATTTTTTGCAACTTTATGAAGGTGACAAAAGGTCAAATATCAATTTTTGCAACTTTATGAAGGGGACATCCAATGTTCTAACAGCTCCAAAGCTTGTTTAATTTTTAAGTATAATTTATGTTTCAACTATTGTTTTGCAAATCTTCTTGTTAGTTCTACATGTTGGTTAATGACAAACTAGGTCACTAGTGTTGTTCAAGATTGAGACAACTATTGTTACTCTTGTATTCAGATGCTATATGTTAATTTCCTTGTTTAATCCTAGATTGTAATCTATAGTTATTCAATCATATATGGTGTTTTTGTTTTATTAGTTCTTCTTCTTTTACAGTTCTCTTTCAGAATGCTTATTATTTTTCTTTGTATTTCAATTTTGTTCAGTACAAAATATAAACAGACAAACGTACCATACACATGAGTATTAATTGCACGTGTAAAAGAAATATGAATGGAATTAAAGAACTTAAATGTTAGCACAATCTCGTAAGAGCAAAGAGGACATTTGAGGATTCACAATGTTCCACAATGGAACACATCATAGCTGCCAAAATTTTCTATTATCCATGTACATAATGTTCATAAACAACATAGTTTTTGCTAATTAGGAAGGAGACATGCTAAATTTTTATTCTGATATTATTTTTAAATTGTTCTGTTGTGTTCTCAATTGCAGGGGTGCCTAAAGAAAAGGTGAAAATCAGCAAACACTTGAATAAGATAAAGTACTAGATACTTCAACATTATGCAAAAGACTTCTTGTGTTCTACACAATTAGTATGCATGTTCAAATTCAAAATTTAATGCAGCTGTTTACTGAGAACTTTGACAGTTTTGTGAGTTGTTCCTTGCTCATTAGGAGTGGTTTTCTATGAAAGTCTATTTATGTATTCTGTAATGCTGCTAGTCATTGACATTATGTCAAGTTTGATGATGTTCTTCGTCCAGTATGGACTATTGTGTACCATTGATAGTGTTTGACTGATTTTTGCAACCTTCGGATTGCTCTTCTTTTTATAATTATTTATTATTATTGGCAGGTTTCAATTAAGAAAAAAACTGTTCATAATCAACGTGAGGCTAATTGGAGCTTTTACAATGATTCTCTGTATATCTAGATTTTGTTTTGTTCGAAATGTCAAGCTTGTCCATGTGATCTTTAAGATGTAGTTGTTGGGAGTGAGGCAAGCCAGTTAAAACCGGCCCTATATGGAAAGTCACAGCTATGAAGGTCTGCGTCTTGATTAAGTAAGAGTAGGTGGCACATCTATTCATTGTGAACTAGGCTAATAATTTCAAACACTTCAAAACCACCCACAAATCTATGTGCCAATTTTTCTAACTTTCCAAATAAATAAAATATTTATATTCCATTACAAAGTTCAGGTACATTCGAAGTCTTTTGTCATACCATTAATTGTGATAAAGAAAAAATAAAATCTGTGTCTTTTCTGTCTTACCTTCTGTTTGGGCCAGTTCGAAGGAAGCATCTTGGAGCGGCACTTTTGTCCGTCGTAGAGCAAAAGATTCCAGAGTGGCTTGCGGGATAGACTTGACTTAAGACATGGAATTGGTTTTTTTTAAATCACAAGTAATGGTATGAGACAAAAGACGCCGTCGATCAGAAGAATTACAAAATGAAAGATGAAGCACGTTTCCTGTACCTGAACTTTGTGATGGGACAACATTTTTTATTTATTTGTCAATCAATTGAGATAGCATTCATTTAATATCGGTTAAACTGCAATTTAGAAATTCAGTGAACCTCAAGTTTTTATATATTCCTTGTCGTCCTTATACTATGCCAAAGGTCTTATTGCTCACTAATAAATTTCGTCAATGTTATTAATATTTCTTTTGCGCATCGAATTTACAATAAATTCCCCTTTACTAATAAATTTCTTCAATGTCATTAATATTTTTTTTAACATGTGGAATGTAAAATAGGTTTATCCATCTATCTCTGGAGTTTTCCTTGCTCTTGGTGGAATTATAAACCTGCAGTTGTCCATGTTCATTCATGCTAAATTTTTATTGTTGTATTTTTTCTCTATTCTTTAATAAAGGAATTAAAGTATAAAAAAAAAATAGAAATAAATTACATAGTATATTATTAAAATTTTTAAATGATTATAACTATTTTTTAATGAAGAAGAAGAAAAATCCAAGAAAAAATATATTTATCTTTAATACAATAGAAACTATAAAGATCTAAAATGAAAAACCCTTATTCTTATTCATTTTATTTCAACATATTTTTAGAATTTATATTTGATTTTTAATTTCCTTATTAATTAGGATCAACTAGTTTAATTCTAAGATTTATGAAAATGATTTTTCATAATATGAACTATAAATTTAAACATTAGTTATATGCTTCCTTTTCTAATGACTATTGTTTGGAATCATTGTTTATGTTATTATATTTATATTTACCTTCAAAAGATGCAGGGTATGCTTTTGTATTTTTAGTTTGAAGATTAAATCTATATTTTTGTCCTGAATAAGCATATATCTGAAGTACATGAGCGCCTGCGCCTGATTAAATATCAGTAAGGAATTGCATACCTATAATAATCAAAGATTTAAGGGTTCCTATGGTTTAAAACCGTATGACAATTGTAGCCTTTACAACCTCTCCGTCCTATTCTATTTGGAATAATTTTGTCAATTTGATTTGAACTTTGAAGCCCATATGGGGTAATTGTTCTGCATCTCATTTATCCGAACCAAATATCATTCCTACAATTGTCCCTTTTTGTTGATAGCTCCATTATTCCGAGAATAATAGACGTGCTAGTAAATATTTACAAACTATCTCAGTTCTGTAACTTATGCCTATGTGAGATTTATTCCCACAACTATTTGGGTAGCATCATCTATACTTAGATTTCAACAGTACTAATATCAAGCCCCAGGCAATTCAGTTCAGATGTTGCAATACCAAAAATTAAAAATAAACATTGAGCTAGTGACTCGGAATCAGCAGAGAGAACTCAGGAATCTTCCATTCCCTTGGGGCTCCAAATTTTTTCTTTCTCTTAGCTTGAAACCTTTTGGCAGCTGAAAGACATTCACCATCACTGTACGTGGCAGAATCTACTTTTGTAATCACTGCTGAATCTCTTGAGAAGCATAAACCACCTTAAAGCAGCCTGATTGGGTCATACTGAAAGGATGATATAGTGTAAAACATTTTCATTATACAATATAAATGTAGAATAACATGAATAAATCATAACTGAAGTCTAATATGATTGGGATTGATTGTCACAGGCATTGGATCCTCTCCTCGTCCTCATTTTAATTCCACTGTTTAGCCAAATCACATACCCATTCTTAGAAAAACATGGAGTTGGTCTAAAGCCAATGAAAATAATGGTTTTAATTACAGATGCAAAGCTTGAAAATAGATTTCGCTATGGATGGCTTAATGCAACACATGCAAATGGAAACACAAAGTAGATGTCAATACTTTGGCAGAATTTTCTTATTCACAGGCCCTTGTTTCCATGAAATCGGTCGTTCAGGCATTGTGGCTTTTAACATCAGCTGCAGGTTTGTGTTCTGTCTCACTCACTATCATGAGCAAATTGATGTTATTTCCAAGTCTATACACATCATTGAATTTAGTATCTATTTAGTATTAACCCTATGAATGTTGGTGTCATTGGTGACAAGGCATCCACAACAACATGAAAAGGCAACAAATTATGTGTCAACCTATTTCATACTAGCACATGAAATTATTAACTGCACAATCATCACAAATGAAATACATACAACTATTTCATTCAATTTTCTATCACCAAATATGTATTACAAACATTTTGTAAATTTTGCAAGCAAGCTTGAATATATTTCGAACTACACTTTCTTACCATGTGTATTTTTATATAGTATTCTATTGGCGTAACCCTTGTAACCCCCTCTATGCTGGTCAATTAGGATCAACTAGTCTAATTCTAAGATTTGTGAAAATGATTTTTCATAATATGAACTATAAATTTAAACATTAGTTATATGCTTCCTTTTCTAATGAATGTCTATTGTTTGGAATCATTGTTTATGTTATTATATTCATATTTAGGGTACGTTAAATAGAATGATTTTAACTCAGTAAACAATTCAAAGTGGTTTATCAACATTACTAGTCATTTATGTGTAGATTCAAATATCCCAAAGAGTATCTATATTGTTGGTCAATAATATTACAAATCAAACCATTAAGTTCATATTGACCAATCAAATTGAAATCCTCTAACTAAATTGAAATTTACAAATCAATTTTCAAATAACAAAAATACCCATTAAATAAACACAATTTTCTCTTATTCCAATTCACTTCAAAATTAAATTTTAATCTCTTATTAATAAAGAAAAAATGAATAATAATAGAGATATTCCCACAAAACAACATTAACAAAAAATAAATAATATTATTTGTTTTTTACCTAAAATAAATTTGGTAAATGTGTACAATAAAGTACTACATATGTAACCTAAAACAGTAACATAATAAATACAAAATGGATTTCTAATACTTTTTTTTATAAAACTCGGTCTAGAAGAAATTTTAATACAATAAAAATTTCATTAGTACAAAAATTCAATCATTTCACAATATTACAATGTACCACTCTTAATTCATTGTTAAACATGTGTAGATATTGTTTTGTTGAAAAAGGGTTCCTAAGGGTAAATGTGTAACTTCACCAAGATCAATCAATTTTTAAAAAACATTTGAAGTCAAATTAGCAAAGACTGAAGATTGACTTGCAACCTAATAGGTGAGTTAATCTACCTTGGATATGGTTCTCTATTTCCTTGGAAATTGATTGAAATTAATGTTGATTTTTTGGATTGATTAGACTACAAGACCTAATCTAAAAACATAGTTTTTTCTATGAAATATATAATGTAATTGTCAAAATATAGAAATAAATTTGAGAAAGGTAGAGTATTATGCACTTGTAATTGAAATCTCAAGTTGAATTAGCCAATCTAGGGCATATTGCACCCTATATTGAGATCTATTTTCTCCATACCTAGCTTCACAAGCATGTAGCCCCCTATTACCCTGGAAAATCTTCATCTTTGGATCTAAAAGTGCAAAAACATCAACAAAGGAGGGGCAAGGGATGGCTATATAGGAGTTTTCCTAAGTCAAACCCCCATTTTGATATCTCTTCATCCACAAATAGTTGATTGATAAATTAAAACAAAGTATGTCCTCTTAACCTTAAGTGCATCTAAAATTGTAATGAGCTGAAATGTAAGAAACCCTACTCAAATGTGTTACTTTTATACATTACTTTAACATTTCACTAAGTTTCCCTTAAGAAAGGTATTAGAAAAACGTTTTCCTAATTAATTATTTAGTTCTTTAGGTTCCCTTTCATAGTAGCATACTTGAGATTAATTTGGTCATGTTCCTTTTTATCCCAAATCATAAGATTATGACATATTGTATGATCTAATTAGATTCTCACATAGGTTTTCGCTTAGGGTTTATTATCATTTATAAAGGATAAATAATTGCATATTGAATCATTATTCATGCATTTTTTTTTGTATTAACATAGCTTAGGATATTAGAAAAAATCCTTTCTTTTTCTCTCTTTATATGATAGTTGTCAAATTATAAGTGACTTCTAAGAGGACTTAACTCAAAAGAGTTGACAACCACAAGACTACACTCACAATTGTAACTATCATAAAAACTCAAGATTGTTCGTATCCACCACCATTAGAGTCCAATAGTCATATTGGATGATATCACTCCTTTGACCAATAGGGTTTTCCTCCATTAATGTGTGAGATATTTAAGCTTGTCATCCATTTAAATCTAATAGAATTGTAGGTTTTTATCCTCAAATCTAGATGCTTGAACATGATATATCAAAGTGGATTAGGTTTTGTTTATTTGTTATCATAATATATTATACAAATATTTATCCTTTTATCCAAGAGAATAATATAAAGTCTTGTATTAATTTACATGATCCCACAATTTATATGTAGTAGATAACACCTAGATATATTATAGATCATTTACCTTGTATCATGTTAAAATTTGCAAATATGTGTGTAATGAAGTACGTAGGAGGCATGGTGAAATGTTCTTTGTGACCTATAAAATCCCTCTATAATAATGGTAAGAGGTCTTATGAGTAGGTACAAAAATTTAGGTCCATAAAATTTTCAAAAAGTGGAAGTGTTTTCCCTAATTTTAAAAATTTGTAATAGATAGATTGAAAAATTGAAGCACTTACACATAGAATCTTTAAACATCCTAGTAATAAGAAATGTAGTATTTTAATTCTAGTTTCCAAATATATAATTTATTCAAATACAAATAATAAAAATTATTTTTAAATACTCATATATAAAAACCTCTTTTTAAAAGTCATTTTTTTAGAACCATACCATTCACGCGTGATCACCGTGATTTGACCTAAATAAAAGTATCTCTCTAATTCCTTTTGGAAAATATGCATATTATATTGAATATTGATTTGTATATTTTTCCCAATTATATTTTTACATTAAATTTTGATGGGCCCTAACTATTATTTTTTCATTAAATTTCTATTGGCCCCAACTACTATTTTTCATTAATTTTTTGTTGGCCCTCACTTCTATTTTTAAAAAACCCTCATGTTTAACAACCGTAATTTGAGCTAAATTGATTTTTTTTTAATGTATTTTTTTATTGTGTAAAGAATTCTCCATATTGATGTCATAAATAATTTTACAAGAAACTTAAATAATTTGAGCTAAACTATTTTTTTTAATGTATTTTTTAATTGTGTAAAAAATTGTGCATATTAATGTCATAAATAATTTTACAAGAAAATTAAAAAATTAAAAATTATTAAAAAACCAAAAAATCTAAATCTCAATTTTATGGACCAGTTTCCTCAAAAATTAATTAAAAATTAGAAAAAATAATTCAATCATAAAAAAATTATATATTTGAAAACTTGACATTATCACCTATAATGAGTTTTAGTCTCATGCAAAAAAATTTAAAACAAAAATCATCAGTTATATTTCCAAAGATTTTTCTCCTGGCATTGACATGACCTTATCCTTGTAGGTCCAAGGCTAAGGGTTAGATTACCATGAATTTCTTGAGCCTAAAATCAAATATAAATGTGGGTTGGTATTTCACCTCTTTAGAACAAGTAGCAACTTCAAAACAGGCACTTGTTCTAAAAATAGAATGAGTATCCATTTTAAAGTGGGTACCTATTTTGAAATGAGTACCCGTTTAAACTAGGAAACTGAACTATAATGGGTAACCATTTTATTTTAAGGCTTGAGTACTCGATAATAAACAAAACAAGTAACCATTTATTTTAAAAGAAGTACCCTTTCCTATCTTAATTTTTCTTCATCCAAAACTTCCCCCATATGTAAACCCATCTTTTTTCTTTTACCCTTATAGGGTTTGAAATCCTAACCTTCAAATTAATAGAGGTTAACATTTCCATTTTTCTTGTATCATTAGAGGTAACTATGGACCTATGATAAAAATATTAAATAATTTTTTGGGTGGATGAAAACCTTTTCTCGAAGTTGTCACGTCAAATTTAACCATTAAAGGTGTTCTACAGTAAGTGGGGAGGTTGGTGATAGGAACAATGTAAATAGGTGTAAGTATCATGACACATGCTAATGGTCATGGATAAAATTTTTGGTAGGAGGCATTTTACATGGTCAATTACAAAACCTTGACAACTTTCTCTCGTTTAGTTGTTTAAACAAAATACCCTTACACTTTGACAATTTTGAGGCCTTTGCAACTTCTAGAATAATACTTGAACTAGGGAATGATGATGAACAATAATTAGGCTTTGGCTTCACTTACTGGATGTAGGAAATGGACATTTGGTTCAGAAGCACAAAATATTCTAAATGGGGACATTACAAGATAATTAAATATATGAAGGTTTTCTATATCTCTTTCTCCCATCCTTTAATTAAATATTTCATTTAAATTAGTTAGATTAGATTAGTTTTTAGTATCTTCTCTCCATTATATTAGTTTTCAAAATAATTTTTGTGTGGCTTTGCATTCTAGCATGCAAATTAAACAAGGTATTGATAGAAAATTAAGCTTATTGAATTTTCTAAATGATAAAACCATGATTGAGCATAATCAATCCAATTAGATAAAAGCACAATGTAGAGTATAGTGCAAGGGTCTAACAAGAGCACATCACATTAGCCTTCTAGCTAGTGAGCTACTTAGTTTCATTTCTAGGTTCTTTTACTTTCACTATGTTTTGATTAGATTAAAACTGGAAGTGCTAGTACCTGATTACAGTGATTACAAAGCAACCATAAAGGAAAAAAGACAATAAAGCTCACTAGAGTTGAGGGAAGGAAAAGACAAAGAGAGCAACAATATCAATAGAACAAGCAAGCCTTTTGACTGGAGCCAAGAACCAAGAGAAATTTTTGATGCACTGTAGAGGAATGGGGCAAAAAACAAGTGAGCCACCAATTTTATGAGCAAAATTTCTCATAAGCTTGCAAGAAGCACCATCCAACCTAAAGCTCCTAGTAACAAGCTGCTCATTAATAGTGGGAGTAAACCCCAAGGAAGAAACACCAAACCCAACATTCAACTTCCTTTTTATCCACAACATAGGAACATTACCAACAACGCCATGGGAGGCTAAGGTTGACTTTCACTATGTTAGTTTTAAAATAAATATATATTTTTTATTTCCCTACTTCTAGTATTTCCTAATTTTCTATAACTCATCCCATTTTATGTAACATAATTAATGTAGAGAATCAAACTCTATTATAATTGCATTCAATTAATGTGAAAATAATAACTTTTACTTTTTCCATGGCTTTCAATCAAGCAGTACATAAGCTCTTCTACCTTCTTCAATGAACTTGATACTATCGAGGACCACCTACTCAACGTATTTCTCATAACCTCACAATATTTTGACATAGTTTTATCTTAGAAATTGATTCCTTGTTGCAATATTTTTGACAATTTTTTAACTTAGAAATGTATTCCTTATTAATATAGCCACTAGGAAAACCCATTTGTTAGCATATTAAATCTTGTCCAAGAAGTCACTAAAGTTGACATGGCCAGTCTTGAATTACAAACCTCTAGGAGATCAATTCCAAGGATGAACATGATCTCATATCCTTGATTATTATATTTGATTGTTATAGATCTAGTGACTAAAGGGGTACTCAAGCAAGCAACTCAAATTTCTTTTCGCTTAATTAGTTCGAGAAAGAGACTGTTTGAAATGGGTGCAATGAACCTTCCATAGATCTAACATAGATTTTAAGCAAAACCTAGTCTACGAGATGCATTAGAAGTTTAAGATTTTTTAGCGAAGGGATTCCTATCATTAGGATTCTATATGAAGGAAATTAAACAATCCTTGATGGATAACTCTAGGGTAAAAGACAAGTAAGAAACTATAACAGCATATCAAAGAATTCAATCGTGATGGGCGAAGAAAGGATTGTTGCTTTGACAATGAATAGGTGTGATGTTTTGGTAGGAGATTAAAATAGAAATAGTGATGAGAAGACAAAGAAGGGAAAAAAAAAAGAGGGGAAAGAGCAAGAAAGAAGGGGAATGCCAATGAACTTTACTCGATTGAGAACTCTTTCGGTGTTTTTATGGCTATTTCGCCTGTGTTTGAATGGGTATAGGATCATTCAAAATCAAGTTCAATCTCGTCGATCCACACAAAAACCAGAGGAAATGAGAATTCATCTTCTGCTTTTATAAAGTATTATATCGGAGTTGATGGGGCCGTGAAGAACCGTCACTGTGCTTTGGAACTATCTTGTCGTTCTTATGTCACTTTGTCTTTGCTTAAAACCTTCCCTAAATCAGGTAACTACCGAAGTAAGAAGTTTAACCTTTTTCTGTAAATGTTAAGATTGTTGAAATGGTCCAGTTGGCTGATTCGTGTACTTCGCGTCTCTCGAATACAGGAATAATAAGAAAAATTGGACTTGGTAATTGGTGTAGTTCTAGGAACAAGTGAGTCGACCAATTTGACAATGACCACAACTGCTCATTTTGAGGCTGAAAATAAATATATCACCTGAATTCAATAAATATATCTGTGTGAACATAAATTTGGAAATGAGTCACTGTAGTTTTCTGAAACACACAGAGAAATAAACCTAGAAAATTGCTACAGAAAACACATAATTATTTTTTAATACACACTAATATTCTTTTATTCATCTTCAGATAATAGAGTACATCACAACCACTTTAATATAGAGATCTTTTTCAGACTTACAAACTAAATAGCAATATGATCCGTTTTATAGAGATATAAATCCAATAAAAATATAGTAAAGATAGACTTGCTTTCCATACAAAGATTTTAAAGCTACTAAAAAAGTTATCAATACCACCTAAAAACAAAAAAACTAATTTATAATGTCTGACTTAAAAACTTTAACTGCATTGGCATCACATCTTATCTTCAATTCCACACTTGTATCATTATGCTACATACTGAAGGCCAGAGGCAGAGGAATTCTCTAGAAAAAAAATTAAAACTTTAAAAATATATTCAATCCAGAGCAGTTGCACACCAATTTTCTGTATGCTCACATTCGCAATAAAAAATTCAAAAGTAAATACATATACAAATATAAGTAAAAGTTAAAAGTCACTTGAAAAACATTCACGGAAGGGAGGGCACGAAATAAAATTTATTACAAATTACCTAACTTTTCTCGAACAAAACATATTTAATAAAGTGTCCTTTACATTAGTATTAAAACTTAAATATCAATTTTCCGTATTACGAAAATTCCACTGGTGGAGGCGGCTTGGAAGATGGTTCCCCGCCGTATCGCAATGGGTAATAGCCCATATTGCGATATCGTGGGCAACGGTTTGCTGACCGTGTGGTTAACGGCTGGCGGTGTAGATGAGCCACGATGCTGCGGGGGTCTCCGGACAGTGGCAGGTAGGAGGACGGTAGCAGCTGGAGGTGACGACAGCAGTTGGGTTTACATTCCAACACTCCCCCTTAAATATAACTGCACTGTCCACCATGCCCAATCTGTTTCTTTGAAAAATAAAATTATCTCTTCCTAGTGCCTTTGTGAAAATATCTGCACTTTGCTCTTCTGATCTGCAAAACTCTAAAAATATGTCACCATTGTTAATTAATTCCCTGATAAAGTGATACCTGGTATCAATATACTTGCTTCTCTTATGGAAGACCGGATTTTTTGAGAGAGCTATGGCTGAATTGTTATCACAATAAATTTTTGTTGCCTCCATTTGTTCATTTTGCAATTCTTTCAAAATTCTTCTCATCCAGACTGCCTGGCATGCTACACTTGTGGCTGGCACATATTTTGCTTCAGCTGATGAAAGACAGACTATTGGCTGCTTCTTTGAAGACCATGAGACAACTCTAGTCCCAAAATTAAATACATAACCAGATGTGCTTTTTTTGTCATCAATGCTGCCAGCACAGTCACTGTCTATGTATCGTATGAGTTTGAACTCATTTGAACTTGAATACTTAATGCCAAAATTTTTTGTTCCACTTACATACCTTAAAATTCTCTTCCCAGCTTTCCAATGGGTGTCTTTTGGTGTTTCCATAAACCTCGAAATCAAACTTACTCCATACATAATGTCTGGCCTTGTGGCTGTGAGATACATGAGACTTCCAACAAGCCTCTTAAACAAAGTTGCATCAACATTAGATCCTCTATCATCCTTGCTTAGTTTCAGACCTATCACTGTAGGTGTTGGTGCTGGTTTGCACTTCATCATATTAAACCTTTTCAAAATGTCATTTGCATATTTTGACTGTGAAATAAAAATACCATTCTCATTTTGATTCACTTCAATGCCCAAAAAATACTTCATCAAACCTAAGTCTATCATTTCAAATTATTTCATGTCTTCCTTGAATAGATCAATTGACAAATTGCCAGTGAAAATTAAATCATCAACATATAAGCATACTATCAATATTTCACTTTCTTCATTCATTTTTGTATACAGTGTGGGCTCACTGCTACATCTATTAAATCCATTCAGCAAAAGATAACTATCTATTCTACTGTACCAAGCACTTGGGGCTTGCTTCAATCCATACAGTGTCTTTTTCAATTTGTAAACTTTGTCTTCTTGACCCAGAATTTCATACCCAAGTGGTTGATCCACACAAACTTCTTCTTCTAAATAATCGTTCAAAAAAGTTGACTTTACATCCATTTGAGATATAGACCACTTATCTAAGCTGCTAATGCTAAAATCATCCTTATAGTATCCAATTGTGCTACAGGGGCAAATGTCTCATTGTAATCAATTCCAGGCTGTTGTGAATAGCCCTTTACAACCAATCTTGCTTTAAGCTTTTGAACTTCATCTTTTTCATTCAATTTGGTTTTATAAACCCATTTCACTCCAATGACATCTTTGTCTTTTGGAAGACTGACTAGATCCCATGTCTAATTCTTTTCAATTACTTCAATTTCTTCATCCATAGCACTTACCCATTTATCATTTTTGATTGCATCTTCAAAATGAACTGGATCTTCTATTTGAGAATAAAATGCAGAAAGAGAAATCTGATCTGAATTATTCTCACCTTCATTTTGCTCATATATATCTCTTATGCTTCTGATTTTTTGTCTTCTCAGACTTGCCAATGTAGGATTTGACATATCACTTGAATTTGTGGAATGTGGACCTGATGGTCCTTCTGTAGATGGTGTTTGTTGTCCTCTTGTTGGATTGCTTCCTTGAATGCATGAGGCTATTCTTACAGTTGATGTTGGTGTCACTTGTGGACTACTTTGCTGAGCTTGAATGGGAGTGGTAGGAGTCACAATAGCTGGAATATTTGTTGATGTTGAAACTTCATTCTCCTCTTGAGGTATACTAGCTAAAATATTGACTATCTTCTCTATGCTTCCATCCCATGCTTCATCTTCTACAAATTGTACATCTCTGCTAATTATAACTTTCTTTGTTGTTGGATTATAGAGCTTATAAGCTTTGGATTCTTCACTGTATCCAACAAATATACATTTTTCTCCTTTGTTATCTAGCTTCCTTCTCAATTCATCAGGCACATGTGCATATACTACACATCCAAATACTCCCATGTGAGTAACACTATGTTTTCTTCCTGTCCATGCTTCTTCAGGTACCATATTCATGGCACTTTTTTTGGACACCTATTCATATATAGGCTGCACAAGATATTATACGCCCAATATTCATTTGACAAATGTTTGGCTTTCAACATGCTTCTAGCCATTTCCATGATTGTTCTGTTTTTCCTTTCCTACTCCATTTTGCTGAGGTGTGTATCTAGTTATTGAGCGCTTGTGATTCACGATCTTTACAAGAATTAAAAATTCTCTTGAAATATATTCACCACCTCTATCACATTTCTCAACACTTTGATATAATAACCACTGTTTTCAACCAAATTCTTGACGACGAAACGGATCAAACCTTCATTTTTACACTTTTACAAAATAAACCCATGTTTTTCTTGAATAATCATTATGAATGTCGAAATAAAACACACTATTGAAGGTGTTTGCATGGAGTCCACACAAATCGAATGTATAATTTCCAAAGGGCTTTTGCTCTAGTTGACTTTCCTGCTGGAAATGATTCTCTATGTTGTTTTCCTAAAATGCACCCTTCACATACCCTTTCTGGTTTTTCTATTAAAGGTAGTCCCTTGACCATTCCTTTCCTATGAAGTAAATTTAAACCTTCAAAGTTGAGATTCCCAAATCTCAGGTGCCATAACCAGTTTTCATCTTTTATCTCAGCTTGAAAGATTTTATGCACTACTGATGTAGTTTCTTCTCTGCCCACTTGTGAATTCATTAAGTGTTGTGCTTGAGCATAATTTATATTCAAATCTGGCCTTATCTTTAAGGGAAACATTCTGTTGTTTGTCATTCTGACTTTTACAATAAGCTGGTTGCTTGGGTATTTGTCTAAAATTGTGCACAGTCCATTCTTGAAGATTACTCTATACCCCTTTTGAACCAATTGCCCTACACTCATTAAGTTATGTTTCATACCAGGCACAAAATACACATCTGAAATATACTTTTTCTCCCCCTGTTTAGTTAAAATATTGACATCTCCTTTTCCCTTGACTGACACTTTGTTGTCATTACCCAATGTAACATTAGACTTTACATTCTCATCTAAACTTGAAAACATTTCTAGATTCCCTGTCATATGATTGCTATAGCCTGAATCTAAAAACCATACATCTTTTTCATTTGCTTGAGCAACATTACAAGCTAAAAATATTGTGCTCTTATTTGAATTATAATTTTGACCTTCTCTTGAAAAATTTGCATTTTCTCTATTATTTTCATACTGCTTCTTTCTACACTCATTCATATAATGCCCATATTTTTTACAGTAGTGACATTGGACTTGAGATTTATCATACCTTTGATTTTGTGACTGATTCTGTGTTGGGTTTTGGCTTGAACCTTGATTGCTGCCTCTTCCACTTGAACTTGATAGACTGTATCTTTCACCTCCGTAAGAGTTTCTTCCTCTTCCTTGACTGACTGATGCCTGAGTTTTGAAAGCATGCTCTAGTGATGTATCTACTGACCTTTTCAGCCTGTGTTCATGAGAAATTAGAGATGCATATAACTCGTCAACTGAGAACTGTGAGAGATTCTTTGTCTCCTCTATAGCAACTACAACTGGTAGAAATTTTGTGGGCAAACTCCTTAAAATATTTTCAACAATTCTGGTATCTTCCAAATTCTCTCCATAAGACCTAATTTGATTAACCACCCCAATGACTTGGGTGTAGAATGACTTGGTGGATGTAGCCCAGATTGGGTGAACCACATTAAATTCTTTGTGTTATGATTTATTCTGTGCATGTTTTAGTTTATATTTTTATTAATTAAATCTACATTTAATTGTTAGATATCTGCCATCTCTAACCCTAACACATTCCCCATAGTATGTACTGAATCCAAGAAGTCTTCCCTTTGAAGTACATCCTAAAGATAGAATGTTCAATACAAGGAATCTCCTTGCACCAGAATTGTAAAGCCTCTGTCAAGTTACAAAGTATTAATGATTTAATACTTCTTTTGAGAAACAATAGACATTTTTTGGGTTACCAACTGGAAGAAATCTGTAGATGGACGAGTTTGACACTTACTATTATATATTCATCAAATTTGGCGAGCAGCAGAATGATGAACTCTGCTGGAGTAGTTGTGTTTCCTAGAGTAGTGTTCGTTACGTAGAGGATAATAGCATTGCCTCCAGCTATAATACCAAATAAAGAGTTGTCTAGATTCACTTGTACAACTCCAGTTAGGTTGTCAGAATACTCTTCGAATAGAAATAGTTGTTGGCTCATACTGATAATATTCTGCAATATATATTGTAGCAGATTAGTAACAAGGGCAAACAATTAATTTTTTGTTTAAATTTTTTTAAGGGAAATGCTTACCCTACTTCTTTGAAGAAAGCCTGCAAATGTAAATATAAGCTTTAAAGCAAGTAATTAGCAAGTTCTTTTTCTTTCTAAGATTAAAAAAAACCCTATTGATTGCCTCACGTTTTAATCAAACATAATACCAAGGAAAAATTTAAAGTAGAAATGCAGTCTGGAAAAACATAAAAATATGGTGTTTTGGTGGTTGAAGGGAAACTCCTCGTGTTTGGTATAGTTACATATTACATTTTAAAAATATTTCGTTTGAATATATTTGATTTTGATAATATTTTTTCATTATAATAAAAATATTATTAGAAATCAATTCAAATAATAAATTTTCACACAAATATAAAAATTAAAATTACATTTTTTTTATAATAAGATTTCACAACTTATTTTAATTAATTTAAAATTGATTGTACAAATAAATTATGTGAAAAATTTAAATCAATATTTCTTTCTACTAAATTTTGATTTTAAAATGCTCACATATATATCTTATTTTTCAAACTCCTTTTAGTTGAACTATAATTCTACCAAAACTTTAATAGAAAAATGTGACAAAGAAAAGAATACAATCTAATCAGTTCAGATTAAATTAGGTATCAAGGAAATATTCAGCAAAACCAAAGACAATTTCAGAACAATAGAAAAATGACGTACCATAAGTGTGGAAAAAACACCCATTACATGATGAAGGTTTAAATAGAAGAAAATACGAGTTCTAATTCTTTTCATAAAACCAGTGAACAACTATCTAAATGATTTGGGTGCCTCTAATCAGATATTTTAAACTAAAAACTCTGCTAAGTCAAAGGACATATATCGTAGAGGGTCCAAGTAAATATACTTCTTTTTGATTCACATTTTTCATTATCTTTTGAGTTGAGAAATATGTTTAATGATCAGTTTAAGTTTATGTGAAGAAAGAATAGAGTAGTGACTTGACCGGCCCCTATTGAGCCGAAGAGAACGCAACCTCCTGATGCGAAACTTATCCCGTAAAATTCGCCTCTGGTTGGAGATAAGGAGGAGGAAAAGGAAGCCCTAGGTAAGTAGCTGCAACCACAATCAATATATTTTAAGAAAATTTTTAATAAAGTATTCAATTTTTGTATTTTATATTTTTCTTAAGATTTAGAAATCTCTGAACACATACATGGCTGGCACATAAGGCTCTCTTTTAGCTGCTACAAAACAAGTGATGAGCCACAACCCACCTAAAATACACAGCATTGAGCTCTCCATTCTCTACCCACCAGGCTTGTAGTGATCATGAAAAGCCTTCTATTTTCTTCGGCCCTTCTAATGAGGCAAGGCATCATGTGATCCACCTGCCCAACTGGTAGATAATTACTGACTTGGCATACTATTCCAACTAAATCCAATTACTGGGCATCTGCCATTCCCTTCACCGGAGTAAACTGGACGTAGCGTGTGGAGAAATATAAAAGAAACTTGTTTAACAGCTCAAATGTAACACAGAGCATGAAGTGACAAGTATTTGCCAATTTTTTTTTTAAGATTTATATTAATAAAAACAATTATACAACATACAATAGTTACATCATACTTGACAAATCTTAACAAAACGTATGCAATACATGAGACTTGTAAACAAAGTTTCGATTGCTCTTATAAATCGGACCTATTTCTGAAGAAATAAACCAATGACTTCTAGTCAAACATGGAACATAAATTCCAGTCTGCATTCAGAGCATCTATTCGAGAACTTAAACAATGCTTACTTCAACTTAATAACTCGCAATAGCTGCCTATGTATTTTGTTTTTAATAGAAAAGGGCATATGAAGTGGGTTCGGATCGGTAAGTCAAATTTTATTTTCACTCTTGCCTCGTAGCAACTTGTTTCTATGATAATTAGTTCGATCATTACTTCTCCTTTTCATAGAGAAATTATCCATATGTTTTTGACTGAAAAAATAGGGGTAAGGGTCTTGATCCCGTACTGAAAACATAAAAAAATAGGCTTTACGGCTCACAATTCAAAACCATGAAAATGGAAACAACAAAATAGACAAACTGACATTAAGAGGAAAACAACAACAAAAGGAAATCAAGAAATTGATCATATAAAACAGCTAACAACACTATACCAAAACAAACATGGGGCACACAACCCAAGAAAGCCCATAGGCCTAAAAAAAAAGGAAACGACAAATTCTAACTAATTCTTAGGGCATTGATATGGTCCAACTCCATCTTTAACTAGTCCAGCTCCTTGCTCCAAGTGTCCTTTCCTTCAACAGGTTTATCCTTAGCTAGCATTTCCATGTCCTAAGTTGGTTCCATTCACCTCTACCTCTTCCTAACCTTAGATAAACCATTTATGGTTCCAAAGATAGCCCTCCTCATAATTCTATGTGTAACATGGAGATGAGCCTATTAAAAGCCTTGTCCAACCTATCCACCTTTTCCTACAGAACAATAAACTAGCTCTTGTAGTACTACAGAGACCTATTGTTGAACACACTTTCATAGTTAGAATCAGCCATTATTTTTAAATTATCTTCTTCATTTTCTTTATTAATTTTTTGATCTCCTTCTTCATCTGAGTTCTTCACTTCCTCTTGACTTGAACCCTCATGATCATCTTCCTCATTGCTGATTGATCCCTCCCAAGGGTCCTCACCGAGAACCACCTCCAATGCCTTTTCGGTTAAATTGAAGGGCTCCTCCTCATCTAAGGGTCCATCGTCTGGTTCTTCCAAACTATTTTTTTTTCCTTCTGTACTTTTCCCTGCTAATCTAGTTGACCTTATTTCTCCTTTCTTGCTCTAGAATCTTCCACATTGCGTTTGTCCCCCTCACCTCAAATTTCATTTATTAATTTTTATGCAATTCTTGGTTCAATGTTGTCAAGGTCCTTTCATTTGACACCAAAGGGGTTGTCCAAGATTTTTTTTCCTTTAGTGGTCAAATCAACAAGATTTTATTTGGTTAAAACTCCTTTTTGGGTGGACATTTTAGGAAGAAGATTGTTTAAATGAGAGAGAGGAGTAGACTATGGTTTCTCCTCTGAGGGTTCAAGTGGATAAATATGTTGGGGGGTTAACTTTTGGATGATCCTCAATCAAGGGAGAGGCCTCAATCTGTTTCTTGTTTGGGATAGGATTGGGGGAGGACAAGACTAGTTATTCTAAACTTCAACATTTTGGGGTTTATTTGTATTAGAGGAGTCAGGTAGAGGTGTGAGAGTAGAAACATGATTATACAACCTTTGGATCAGGCCTTTGTGGAGGGTAGGCAAAGCTCATTTGGTTTTGTTCTTTCTTAAAGAAATAAGTAGAAAAAAGGAATATTCATTCTTTCCCACCTCCTTATGTGATTAAGAAAAGGAAAACGGTACCTATGAATAGTGGTATACCTTCCTTCTAAGGTGAAATGATTCATTATGTGTATGCTTACTAGTCCATAAGGTGCCAAGAGCCTTTAATCATATACCCATTTTGATTGTGTTGTAGCTTCTCCTTGCCCTCCAAGAAACTATCAATGAATCGTTGATATTTTTCATTTCTCACCTTTGCTACTTTTAGACTACAATATTCAAAACTATTTGCCTCCACAATTAACCTTTGTGTCATAACAAAAGTGATGCTACCTATCTTTACACTATCCTCCCTCCAAGAGTTGTACAACTTAGATATTAGGTAAACATTAAATCCCTTCATCACCATAAAATAGGGGGTCATACCAACTTCTTCGAAGAGATTCCATAGCTCCATATTTTGATGCAAAGGCACACAAGTTAGTAGATTAGACCTTTTCCTTGGACCCCGCATGATAATTCTAGGACTGGCAAAAAATTTGTGCCCTTTTGCCTCAAAATCTTCGGCAAGTTGCTCACAAGAGTGAACTCACCTTTGGTTGTAGTAGTTCTCACAAGCATTGAAATAGATTTTAGAAACCCACACCTTCTCTAAAAGAATCAATCTCAAATCTATAGTTATTTAGAAAGATTTGTTAATGCTTTTAATAATTCCTTTATCGTAATTTGAGGCCAAATTTATCTTTAATTTAATTAGAGCTTTTAAAATCATTCTTTGGCTAGTGGAATAAGCGAAGTGAAACTTTTCAAAAGGTAACATCAAAATTAGGTAATAGGGCTCCATAAAAGTACTTCACAATCCAAAGGGTGCAAAAAAATTAATTTTTGTCAATACCTATTCCTGCTTTTAACAAGATCAAGTCGAAATGATTGCACTTTAAAATATTATTCTTAGAAGGATGAATCTTGATAGGGCCTTCCTTTTCATCATTATTTGTCTTTTCCAAGAGCAAAGTCTCTTTAGATGGGTTTCTATTTAAAATCAAAGTCTTTTCTTTGCAACATTCCTTTCTCAATAGTTCAATCTTAAGGGTTGGCCACATAATAAAACATCGTGAGGCTAAAAATATTATTAAAACTTATGAAAGCAAGTACACCATATTGTACACTAGCCTATCCCTCCTTATACTCATCATCATCTAGGCTAGACAATTTGAATTCAAAAAGGGATATAGAAGTTAATTCTTATTTGAGAACAAGAGTTGACCATCTTTAATGTCCATATCCTATGTAATTTGAGGCACCATTTCCAATGATAGAGTAAAATTTCATATGATCACTTCTCAAATGGTCTTGTGAAACTAACTCCTTTATCCTTTGAGGGAGATTCTCAAATTTCCAAAATGGCCATTGGAAATTAGGGAGGCCAACATTTGAAGCAATATCCACATCTTTGTTTCCTTCTCTAAAAATATGTTGTAGAGTATACTAGTCAAATGATTTAATCATTCTTTTTGAATCCTCAATCAGTCTTTTAGTCTTTGAAGGGAGCTCCACCTCACCTTTAAGACACACAATTATCAATTTTGAGTCACCCATGATGATGAAATTTGTAAGCCCAGGTTATTTAAGTTTATTCATCCCTCTCCAAGTAGTAGTAGCTTCAACCTCATTGTTGTTAGCTATTCTAATGATGGAAATTGTATGCCCTTCTTAGAGATGGTACAATTTCTCACTTAATTTGGGAATTATTGACATTAAAACAAACCTAATGTTGTAATGTGTTTTCCACATTCACATTGGATTGAGGGCCCTTTTAAGCTAAATTGACCTAACTTTGCTTTAATTTAATGTTGTAAAGTATATTTTTTCGCACGTTCACATTAAGTTTTGGTCCCATTTAAAATAAATGAACTTAATTATACCTTATCTAGGGTGTTATAAAGTGTTTTACCACACTTTCACACTAGTGTAGGGTTTTCATCATTAATTGGGCTTCTTTATAATTCTTTAGTTGGCCTTATTTTGCATCCACAAGCCTTAATTAATGAATCTTTTTGAGGATAATCCTAAAATAAATAAACATCCAATCATATTTCATGTGTTTTTAGATTGTGTGCCCCAAATTTAATGATTTGGGACTCATACACCACCTTGGGCGTATGAGTCCCACCTAAGTTTTTGGGCATCAATCTTGATTTTGCATCATTCAAAGAATTTTTGAAAAATGTGTGCCATAGTTAAGCCTAATGGGACTCATGAACCACTTCTGGTGTATAAGTCTTGTCTAGCTTAAACCTAAATTAAATTCAAATTCTTGGTGAGATTGTATCCTCCTAGATCTAATGTTGGCTTTTAGTGTTGTAATTTTAAGGAATTTGGCATAAACAAGTATAAATACAAGTTTATTCCACTCATTTTTATGTTAGACTTTCTAGAGAGCATCCTTGATAGCAATTTTATGATTACAAGAGAATTTCTAAGGCATTCAAGGGAATATTTCTTCATCATTTGTTGTAGAAATTCAAGATCCTTCATCATGTCAAAGAAATGGTGCATCAAGCATGTTGTTGAGCTACTGTTATGATGTAGAATCCAAGATCCAAGTCAAGCATTGTCTCATATCCAATTCAAGATCAAGATATACACTATACATGGCCACTTCATGTTAGATTGTTTAATTACATCTCAAGACACCATTCAAGGTATCATGATCGCATATTGCATATTTAATACTTCTATTTCTATATTTCATCATTTGGTTTAATTACCTAAAAGGTGTTTGACCAAGGAAAATCCCCCTTTACTAACAATCAACAAGTTTTCCTCTCTTTAATGTGTGATTTCAGGTTTATAGACTGAAGAAAAGTGGATTTGAAGCCCTCAAAAGTACCAAAATGACAAAGTTGCAAATGTTGTCAAAGTTGTCATGAAAAGTTGTCAAGACTTAAATAAGCTCAAGTCTAGGGAAAAATATAAATCCAATTTGCATGAAATTAGTGGGGAAATTCTTATTCGATCCATCTTCAAAGGCTTGCAAATTTTTAGTTCAAGATTCTACTCTTGGGACACTTCATGACAAAATGGGGCACTTCACAATAGTTTAGGCATATGATTGCCAATTAGGGTTTTACGGAACAATTTCTAGGTTTTTTTCCTCTCAGTCTACAACTCCAAATTCCAATTTTTGGTATCTTTAGGACCCACCTACGACCCATAAACCACAACTAGCATATGATTCCTAGTGAGCGTTGAGAGTCAAAATTTCAAGGTTTTGGAGCTTGTTTTGATCACATCTTTTCTCTAGGTGCACCTCTATTCATTCTTAGTTTTTCATTCTCTAGTTCATCTAGTTAGGTTTTGCATTTTATTTGGATATCTTGACTTTCCAAGCCCTATCTTGGTGGTGAACCCTCTTTTTTTTTTTTAATCAACCCCTAGGATACCTTATCACAAAATCTCTTTTCCCCTTTCTATCTTTGGATTGACATGTCTAAGGTTTCCTTGAGTGTAACAAGTGTGAAATAGGACACTACCCTTGTGCTCCATTCCTCAAAGGTGGGGTGTACTATTTTCATTGCTATACTTTGGTGAGCTCGATATGAACATCCCTTTTTTTAATTTGGAGTGCATCAAAATCCTAGATCTAGCTTGCATTGACTTTCAATAAGGGTTTTTCATTAGTTTATTTGCATCTAGGGTTTCCAAATATTCCATTAGTGAAAGTGCATATAGGTTACATTTTTGCATCTTAGATCATTAAATTTCCTTTGAAGTCTACATCTATTCTTAGTGTAGACATCATCCTAACTAGAAAACTCGACATTCACACAAAATTTGTTGAAAATAGTGCAAAAACCATAATTCAAGAATCATTCACCCTTTTGGGCGATTTAGTCCAAATACAAGTTGTTTATCCTTCTTTTTTGGGATTTCTATGTTGTGCATTTTTCATCATTTGAACCTTTAAAAAAACCTTTACTAGGACTCATACACCCCTCTGGGTGAATTAGTCCCAAATTAGCCCGAAAACTACCTTTTACAACATTAAAAGCATTGTTTCTACACTTCTATTTGTTGTAATTAGTTATCTATTTTAGTTGGTTGAGTTTCTATTACATACATTTCACTAGATCTAGCCCAAATTTGTTCATTTCATACATTTCTTAAATCCAATTTTGTATTTACAACATTCCATTTTCAAATTATTGCATAGTGTAATCAATAAATTACCTTGTTTGAAATCTAAAAATTGCATTTACACTTTTCATTCTAGGTCTTTACATTGCATTTTAAGTCTCTTCCATTTTAAGTTATCATAGATTACTTTCACAAATGTTGGTATTCATTCAATACATTCGCTAGTTATGCAAGTCTCTTAGTGCAAGAGAGTGAAGATTTTGATGCTATCCTTAAACCTATACCCCTTCATATATCTCCCATATGTGGGAATGATTTTATAGAAGAATATGAAAGCATAGACAATCATGATAATCATCATTTCTTTTCTCCTAATTCCTCTCCTACTAGTGATGAAGGTATCTTGGTGAAAGAAGATGCAATCATTGAGAACCATGAAGGTCTTTCTTGTCCTTCTCCTCATCCCCCTTGGGAAGATATTATAACAATATAAAATGAAATCATTTCCACCACTTATTTTACATTCCTCTCCCAACACCTCTACTACTTATAATAATGCTTTAGAGAAAGAGAATACAATCAAGAATGGCCATGAAAATCATATTTGTGAGGAAGACATTTTGGTGTTAGAAGATCCAATGATTGAAAGTTATAGCATTATTTCTATCCTTCCTGATGTCCCTAAAATTTTGAAAGATATATTTGAACAAAAGTATTCAATCATTCATAGGAATAAAAATGATAATTCTCCTTTCCTTGATCCCTCCCCTATTGGCAATGAAGTTGCTTTACAAAGTATAATCATGGCATGTGACCAACCTCTTAACTCTCCTACTAGGGTAGAAGTTATGGCATAAGAGAATGAGACCCTAGAAAACAAGGATGAAATCATGGACACTCATAGAAATCAAATTGGAACTTCTCCTAATATCTCTACTATTGGTGAAGAAAAAACTTTGGTAGCAAAAGACCAAAGCAATAAGAGTCATGAGAACCTTAGTTGCATATTTTCCCATAAGGAAAACATTATTGAACAATAGAAATCCATAATTAATAAACAATAAAATTCAACCATTGATAACTCCCTTACTTGTAATGAAGTCATTTTAGAAGAACCAACCTTTTAATTTCATGAACATCTAGCTTGTAGTTCTCCTAAAAACTCTCCTCCTAGGATGGATATCATAGTGCAAAAAATTGATAACATTGAAAATAGTGATATAGTTTCCTTAGATGAAGATGATGAAGTAACATTAGACTCTCCTTCACTAAGGGATGCTAATATTATTCAACCTCAACTCATCCTTTACCTATCTTCCCACAAACCTCAAACTCAAAATAAATCCGAACTTATCCTTTACCCACCTAAGAATAATGTGTCACAATAGTCGAGTTATAATATTGTTGCTCATACATATAACACTAAAACTAATCCACAACCAATAAAAACACCTTCAACATCCCTCCCATTACCTAATCCTATCCTTCCTAACCTTATCTTGTCCAGTCCTCCTTGTGAAAAGGACTATGATCTTATCAAACAACTAATGAACACTCTTGCTAAGATATCATTATGGGACCTTATTCAAGTCTCCCCTCATTATCAAAACATGATTCAAAATGACTTACTACAAGTTCCTATCCATTCTAATGTGTGACCAAATGACATAGATGTAATGATTCAAGGAATAAATGCTGAAATTATTTTCCACCAAAGTGAGATCCCTCTTTGGAAGTTAAAAAAAATGATACTTTCATGATAATAGCTAAGTACGATGGGTGGGGAATAAAGTGAAATCTTGTTGACAATGGCTTTGCTCTTAATGTGTGTAATGTAAAAATTTTGGATAAGCTTGGTGTGGATAAATAAAAAATTTAACCTGAATCTTTATCTATTAAGGGGTTTGACAATGTAGGAAAAGAACTGCTTGATGTGATCACTTTACATATTACAGAGATAGAAAGGCCACATTAGAAACATGGATCCATGTAATGCCTCATGATCTTTCATACAATCTCCTTTTAGGAAGGCCATGGATTCATGCAATGAATGGGGTTCCTTCTACCCTTCATCATAAAATGAAATACATTTACAACAACAAAGTGTACACACTTGAATTTGACCCTGAGCCAAAAAGTAGAAGAAAATTGGGGTTCCTTAGACTTTGAACCAAAATTCATGAGAGAATAAAAGATCATAAGTAAATACTCTACAAAGGGAAAAGAAAAAGTCGTAGTGTCAATACAAATTTGGAAGACCCTTTGAAAGCATCTACCCCAACCACTTTAGAAGAAAAAAAATTTACAAAACAAACTTTGATGAACTTGACTAGGAACAATTTCCAAATCCAAAAGAAATGAAAATGATTTATGGAAAAGGTTATGAACTCATGTAAAAACTTTGGTATAGTGGAAAATCATGTGGTGCTAGAGAGCAGGGTATCTATGTCCCTATAGAGCCTCACACGCAAGAAAAGACTAGTGGTCTTGGTTTTTCCTCGAAAGACACAAACAAGCCTTCACTTAATATCAAAACTATTACAAAACATCCTTCTAAAAAAAATTTAGCATTAGTGCATCCTAAACTAATAGGCACTGCTGGTCTTGATTATTATATTTTGAAAGATATGAAAGAAACAAAGAAAAATTTGCTTAATATCAATGTCATCATGAAAAACAATAATGATTCAAGTTCGTTAGATTTTACACCTTCCTTTAAAGAATAGTATAAAATATCACAATCTATAGAGTCTTGTGTAAGTATGACATCCTACACTAAGAAAGAGATATATTTGTCACAAAATAAAGGAAAATTTTATAATTTTGATCAAGAGAGTATCTTGTCAAGACTCCTCCAAGATCACTTTGTATCTCTCCCTCCAAGAACATGAAATAAATTTTACTAAAAAAGTTCATAGTCATGTTTCTAATGAATGAGAGGATTTGAGTAACAAAATCAACATCTTAAGGAGTGTGGTTCTCTTTCCTATGCCAGGCCACCTAATTCCTCTAATTTATACTAATTCTCACTCTATCATGTTTCTTGGCTCACCCTTGTCCTACACTAATTTGGGAAAGAGGTTAGGTAGCCTTGTCCTCATATGTCACTTGACCACATTTCATGTACATATAATAGCAAGCTTGGGATGTGGACGACATGGCTCAAGATGACTTGCATTTGACATTACATTGATACTCATGTTTCACTGTGTGATTTTCTTTATTCTTGTGATGCCTCCTTTTCTTGGTGGTGTCATTGGGCTTGATATCCTTTGAGAGCATGATATTTCTTTGATTTGTCTTCTCTTGGAGACATTAGGCACAATGTTCCCTAAGAAGATACCCTACATGAACTAAGAAAAATCCCTTTGAACATACCTTAAACATTTACAACAACTATTATATTTCCACCTTGCATAATACACTTTGCTTGCCTATGGTGCCATCGTGTTTGTTCATGGGTGTCAAGCATACAAATATTTTCTTGTCTCATGAAGCTTGAAGTTCATTTTTTTGTGGTACCTTGTAAAATTTATCAAGAGGTGTAGCTTTAGTATGGTTAATGTATGATGAGAAGCCTAAACATGGGCATGACTTCCTCATTATATGGTGAGAAGATGACATAGAGGCATGAATTTCTCACTAAGCCACCCAGTGGACAACCTAAAGTTTCATTTCCTTAGAGTGAGCATACATTTTTGGATGAATAAATTAGATCTAATCCACATCACATTGGACAAAAAATTGAGGCTTGATCCACCTCTTTTTTTATTTTCCTTATTTTTGTTTCTATTTCGTTTAGTCATTGACATTACATGTTTTTGTATCTTGATTTGCATATCATACACCTTGTGTGTGTCCTTTTTGAGCTTGTGTTGGTTTGACGTGGGATCTTGGATCCTAGGGGTTTGACCACCTCCTTGATATTTGTTATCCTAGATCATCCACATTGGTACACTTGGACCCCTCCTCAATGTCTACTTTAGTGTGAGTTTGAAGCAAATTCCTCCTCTCACTAAAGTAAGGGCTAGATGTAATGATGGAAATTGTATGTCCTTGGAGATGGTACAATTTCACACTTAATTTAGGAATTATTAACCTTAAAATGGACATAATATCGCCTTGATCTAATCTTGTAATGTGTTTTCCAAATTCATATTGGATTTAGAGCCCTTTTAAGCTAAATTGACCTTTGTCTTAATTTAATGTTGTAAAGTGTATTTATTTTCACCTTCACATTAAGTTTTGGGCCCTTGTAAACAAAATGAACTTAATTATGCCTTATTTAGGGTGTTGTAAAGTTTCATACCACACTTTCACACTAATATAGGGTTTTCATCATTAATTGGGCTTCTTTATGCTTTAATTGGCCTTATTTTGCATCCACAAGCATTAATTAATATAATTTTCGAACGATAATCCTGACATAAACCAACATCCAATTGTAATTCAGGAATTTTTAGATTGTGTGGCCCAGATTTAGTGATATGGGACTCATACGCCACCTTGGGCGTATGAGTCACGCCTAAGTTTTGGGGCCCTAATCTTGATTTTGCATGATTCTAAGAATTTTTGAAAAATGTGTCACATAGTTAAGACTAATGGGACTCAAATGCCACTTCTAGCATATGAGTCCCATGTGGCTTAAACCTAAATTAAATTAAATTTCTTGGTGGTATTTTATCCTCCTCGATCTAATGTTGACATGAAGTGTTGTAATTTCGAGGAATTTGACATAAACAAGTATAAATACATGGTTATTTCACTCAGTTTTACCTAATACTTTCAAGCGAGCATTCCTAATAGAAATTTTATGATTACAAGACTTCACAAAGAGTGTTAAGAGAGTTTACAAGAGTACTTCTAAGGAATTCAAGGGAATATTTCTTCATCATTGTTTGCAACAATTCAAGACTCATCATCATGTCAAAGAAATGAAGCACCAAGCATGTTTTTGAGTTACTTTTATGATGTAACATCCAAGATCCAAGTCAAGCATTGTTTTTTTAGTGTAGTAAAATGCATACCCTTTCATTTTCACACTTGTTTGGGCCTTGTTTTATTTATGCTTCTTTATGGCTTAATTGGTCCTATTTTGTGTCCAAAAACCCTATGAATTATAGTTTTTCTAGTTAAACCCAACATTCTCCAATGAATAAATGATAATTTAATGACTCCATCTATGAGTCCCTAATTTTTGGGTCAGGACTAAAATTCCACCTAGGGAATCTTTGTCCCCCAAAAGGTCTTGGGACTGTGATTATGAGGTATCTTGATTGGGGCCATTTTTGGTGTCTATGTCCCAACTTTCATGGCTTGGGAGTAAGACATGACCAAGGGTGTCTTAGTCCTCCTTGAGTCATTTTTGGGATTTAATTTAAAATTCTAGAGAGATTTAGCCTCCTTTATTTAATTAATTCACATGTCAGATTGGTGTGATGTAATTTTGGGTTATTAAGCATAGATATGTATAAAGACAATGTTCATTCATTCATTTCAATCCAATTCTTTTGTGAGAGAATTCATAATATCAAATTGAGTTCATAGGAGCATTCAAGAGCATTTCTATCAAGCATTTGGAGCCATTATCAAGATTCAATTATCATATCAAATATTTTCTTGCGTCATGTGTGTTGTACTAACATTTGTGATTTAGGGTTTTGATTCAAGCAAGCAACTCAAGTCCATATCTTTCAAGAGCATTCCTTTGGTTCAATTTCCATATCCATTACAACCATTGCACATGATTTTTTAGACTTTATAAGGGTTTGGTGAATTGTAGCATTGCATGTTCATTCAAAATTTCCTTCATTATTTCTATTTCATTTCAAGGTTTAATTACCAAAGAGGGGGGTTTGACCAAGGAAAACCCCCATTCAATAATAAACAACAAGATTTTCCCCTCTTGCATATTTGTGATTGCAGATCTAGGTTGAAGTCTTGAAGATCATTTGGAGTGAAAAGTTGTAAAAGTTGATAAGTTGCATTACAAAGTTGTCATCTTCATGAAAAGTCACCTATAGGCTGTATCTGAAATTTTGAGAATCTAGGATCGAAAAGGAAGCAAGTGAAGACCTTTGAACTTAGAATCACATTTAGAATTTTCAAAAATTTAAAATGGGACTAATATTCCACCTTAGGCATCCTAGTCGTCCTAAGCATATTTTTTCAGAGATTCCTTCAAATCAAGTTCCAACATCAGAAGACTCCACATCTGCCCCAAAAAACAATAGCAGGACTAATACACCATCCTAGCATCTTAGTCCTCCATAACACTTTTTGGAAGCTTCTTTAAATTTCCAAAATCCTCACAACATCTCTAGAATTCCTAGGTACACACATCCTACCTTGCTTTGCTATTACATAATTTCATTATTTGTACTCTCCATTTAGCTTGCATAACTAGGATTTTTTAGGTTGAATGTTTGTTTGTCTTTTCCAAGCATTTTTTTTGTGGTGAAACCCTTTAATGATGGAGAATCCCTCCTAGGTCCTCCTCATTATGAATTTTCTCACCTTGTGATGTTTTTAGTCAATCCAATTGGGACTCCTAGGACATTATTAAGTGATTTGTTGGAGAAAGAGTGATATTTATATATCCATTTTTTCACCAATAAGTTTGGGGAACTTGAATTTTAAGCATTCATTTTTTTATTTGGAGTCCATTAAAGTCCTTAGATCTAGATTTCATTCATTCTTGCATTCAATCTTCCATTAGTGAAAGTGCATTTATGGTTTCTTGTATGTTGCATTAGTGAAATTGCATTTAGGGTTTCTTATATTTTCACTACTGAAAGTGCATATAGGTTGCATCTTTCCTTTATTACATCATTTAATTTCATTGAAAAACTAAAAAATGTATTATTCATCATCTTCATTGCATTTACAAACATTCTTATTGCATTCAAAATTGAAAAAGATTGCATTCCATATCACATTCAATTGCTTGTTCCTAGTTACTTTTTCTTGTACTTCTTTGCACATTTTTCTATTTTTGAACATTGGTATCTTGCATAGGCAATCTATGAAAACTATTGACATTCTAGGATTTACTATTTTTCTGCAAAAAACCTCTACTAGGACTAAAATGTTGTTGAAATCTTAGTCCCTCTCAAGATTTTTTCCTCAAAAGTCTCTCTCTATTGTTTGATGTCTATATCAGTCCTTAGAACTTCAAAATCTCACTAGGAGGACCAAGATGTCATTCCTAGCATCTTAGTCCCTATTGGATTTGACTCTCCAGTTTTTAGGATCTGAAATTGCTTTTCTGTGTTTCTGGGTGTTGCCTTTAATTTTTTGTTTCAATTTCCAAAAGTGTTGTTCATTCAATCTTGCATCATGGATATGTGCTTTGGAAATTTCTATATTTCCTTGAAATATTTGGTAGGTTTTTCAATTTGTGCCTTTGGTAATGAACCTAATGAAATTGAACTCACTCATGCTCACTCAACTCCTAATGCATGTCCTCCTCATGGTGTTGACATAATTGGAGAAGATGATGACATCATGAACAACTTCCTAAATGATTGTATTGATAACCTTGAAGATAATGTATCTTTCTATCCCTCCATGAAACAACTAAACATCCCACAATACCACCTCTTGAGATGTTTGGTTACTTACATCCTGAAATCGAAGCAAAAGTTGAACCTAAGTTCCCTACAACAGGTGAACCTAGTTCCTCTAAACAAAAAAATACTCAACCCTTTTATGATCACAAAGTAACAAACACTCCAATCAACCAAGAAGAGGCATATGGAAAAGGATTCACAATCTTAAGCAAACAAGGATGTGATACAACAAGTAAACATGAGATTCATCAAATCCTAGAACAAAAACCAACCAATGAAAACACAAAGGGATTAGGATATCAAGATCCCTCTAATAAAAAAATCCTCCTAGAGAATATCTATGGCTCTAAAGTGATGGCATGGTGATCTTGGATTCTCCTCCTGATCTGAATTTCCTTCTTCCTAAAGAACAACCAATAGATCATAACAATAACAAGGATAAAGATAGGATCATCTTAAGACCTCCTGCCCTAATCCCACTTAGAGAAGTTGGTGAATCTAGCAATAAAAAGGCACCTTACAAGTTCCCACACACTCAAAAAAAATTGAGTGAGGATCAAAACATCTTATAGACATAGGTTGGATTAAAATCCCACCTCAAACTAGAAGAAAATTCCCTAAAGATAACACAAAATATTGTGTATATCATAGGATTCTTGGACATCTTACTAATGAGTGTCAAATTTCCATAAGGATCCTTCAAAAATTTGTCATGATTGTCAATGATTGCATCCTTTTACACCAAAGTGTTCACACAAGTGGGGAAGATGTTGGGAGATGAATGAAGATTAGGCAGTGATATTAAGAAATCTCTTGATGAAGTAATTTTCTTGTGTAAAGTTACTATCACAATCAAAAAAGATATTGGAAGAATGACTATCATGATTGTCATGAGTTTCAATGATTGCATTTGTTAGAAATTTCAAAGCCTTAGTGGATGATCTAGGTGAGCTGAAGTCCCTAAGGGCATCATCTAACATGTCAAAGTCATAAAAAATAAAGGGATTGGTAGGTATACAATGCACTTGTTGAAAGAGACCTAACATGATTAGATTACTATGCTTTCTCCAAGTTTAATAAGTAAATTTCAATTTCACATTATGTCTATGCTTGTTAAGGAAACCTTGGACTAAAAAATAGACTTACTGACCTATTACAAACATGGATTTGGAAATCAAAATCTAGATTTGAAAACGAATAACAAAAATGATTTGTCTCCTAAAATTTGAGGCAAATTTAGTAGGAAAAAGGTGCCCAAGGTGCCTATTTCCAAGTAGGTCTCTATCTAAAATTTTAGTTTCAAAGAAACTAGTAATTGAAGGTGACTATGTGATAGTGTTGAAATCCATATTTTGAATTAATTATGTTGCTAGTTTGAAAGGTTTTAACTTTTTCATGTGTTGTAATAGCCTAGGGCTTTAAAAATTTTCCGAAATGAAAAATAATTTACCTACACCATTCAATGCTTGAGAAAATGTAAAATATTGTCCCATAGGTTTTTCCACCACTGAAATGAAATATTTTTTCACAAATTTGCGATAAGCTAAGAAATCTAAGACCTTTATTGCATATATCTAACAATACTTTTTACAATTCAAAAACCCAAATTAGAAATCAAACAATATAAACAAACATAGAGCACAAAAACAAAGATCTAAGCTAAATTTGAACCAAAAATAGCAAAGAAAAAGGTGTTGAAGGTGTCTGTGTCTTGGATAGGGTTTACAAAAATTCAAAATTTGACTATCTTTATTTTTTTTAAGGTTCCCAAATATGTATGCAAGCAACTCTAATAGTGAATATTTTTCTAGATTTAGTTGAATTTATGATTGTGAACTTAGAAATATAAATGTGTAGCAATGTTGAAAATGGTTGAATAGTAAATGGAAATTTTAAATGTAGTTTTCAGATCTAAGATGAAATAATTAATGAATTTCAATATGCAAAATTTTAAGAATGATGATTTGATACAATTTTAAAATAAAACTATGTAAACTTTCACTTTTTTGACCTAAATAAAGATGCAATTTGAATGTAGTGAGAAATTACAGATTTTAATAACTTAATCAATGCAATTTGAATGTAAATATGATCTAAGATGAGGGTATGTGTAGGATCATGATGGGCCAAAAAGTGGTAATATGATGGGTATGTGGCTAATGACATTTTTTTAACCCAAACTTGATGAAACGAAAAGGGTTTTTAAAGGATATTCTTGAAAATTATGCTTTACATTGAATTTAATAAATAATTATTATTAATTTTCTATTTGAATTATGATTAAAGTCCTGATTGATAGGATGATTAAAAAAAAACTATAGCTTTCAAATGGCATCACATTTTTTGAATCCAAAACATGCGTCACATTCTATGCTTCACATATGATGGGATTAAAAAAATAAAAAAATTGAATTTCATGAAGTTTTGACCAAGTTAAGGTGGTCGACATACGATTTTTTTTATATTGTTTAAAAGTTGTAATTAAAAAATCATAATTAATTATTTACTTAAAAAAATTTGCAAAAAATATGCATCACATCCAAACATGAGTCGTCTACTTACATATAAAATCTTACAAAAAAATATTATCATTTTATTGTGGTTAGAGTGGTCAGACACACCTACTTCTTATTTTTCCTTGAAATTTAAGTACTACTACATTGAAATTTCAAATGTTCACCAAATACATTTAAAAAAAAACCTAGTAGCTTAGAAACTACATTCAATTTTATACAGATTCTATTCTTACATATTTTTGAAATAATATAGATAACTTACTCAAATTTTTATGTTAAGTTTCCTAACTCTAATTTTTCTAAATTTTTTGCCACTTAAGGGCCTATTTTTTCAATGATGATCTTGTGCATACCCATGACTAAAAATAACTCTATTGCAAGTTATTCTTGATTATGATATGCATTTTTTTTTATGACTTATGATATAAAAATGAAACCCTAAACGAGAGATGTAATATAATGATATGAAAATCCTAGATCTAGTGTGAATTATTACAAATATCAGGTTTATGGTATGAAAATGTTAAGTTCACCAAAATGAAACATAGAAAAGTGGCACTTACATTTAATGTCCAAAACCTAGGGTTAATTTCATCTTTTTATAGTGTTTCATTAGGATGCAAATAAACAAGGTGAATAGATTGAATTTCAACTACAAAGGTGAGTCAATTAGATGCAAATTTTATCTTTTTGAGGCTTGGAAATTGATTAGAATTGAACTACCCTAGATAACCTTATTAAAATATGTTCCCTAATTTGAAAATGCAAGATTCGAATAACTAGAAAACTCTAATAAAATTTCAAAAATAGATATGAAAAACATTGAGCTCTATGCAATAGTGCTCTAAATTTGGGGTTGAAAATGGAGGACATAGGAACCTAGGGAATGAGTTTCCTTGTAGTTATTTTATAGATCTTTCTTCATAGTCCTTTGATGTTGTAGACATGTCAAATTGGCATAATGCATTCAACTAGGTCATATTCATCCATTTGGAAAATAATTCAAGTTTATTTATCAATCTCCTAAAGTCATCAGTTTAAATCAAATAAATCAACTTGATCCCATCACCCTCCTTTTAATTAAATAAATCAAGCCCTTTATTTAATTAAATCCTCAAATACATTTTCCATCCTTTTCTGATTTAAATAAATCAAGTATTTAAGTCATAAAATTCAAAGCATCATAATCATCAGCCCAGCTAATTAATCCTAATTAAATCTAATCTAATGCATGTCAAATCCTCTAGATATCTCCACTTGCACAAATAAATCCATTTATTGATTTATTAAAATCCTTATTTACTTTCAACTTTGCATAAAGGGAGAATATTCTTCAAGTTTGAATCTCCCCCCAAATTTGGCATGTACACCCAACAAAGAATTTATGAGGCCTTACATGTCTCTTACATGTCCCTTGCCAAGTCAAACTCAACATTTATATCACAAATTCAAATTCAAAATTTCCCCCTCTTGGGCACATTTCCCAAATCTTGCACATGCATCAACCACTCATAGGATGACAAGTGGCCTCTTTTCATTGGCCTATTTTTAGTCCCACGTTGGTCCATTTTCAACACTCTTAGCATTTTAAAATCTTTAAATAGAGGCTGCATCCTCAAGAAAATCCTCCACAACTCCAGAATCTCTTGCAAAGTGACTCTCCTTGAGAACTGATTTTGCCCATTTTATCATCTCCATCTTCATAGAAATTTCATCACTAGCTTATTTATCAAGGGTTGGGAAAGGGCTATTTTCTACAATAGCACCAATCCAATATGGGATAAAGTTTTGATCATGTTTTATATGCTTGCAATTAGTTATTCTTGTTCTAGTTAGTTTTGCATATTTTATCACGGTTAAGTATCTCATAGGGATGTTTAATCTAATGTTTTTTAAGTGACTAACATGATATTATTATGTTAAGATTTCTAACCATTTGCAGATTTGACATCCACAAAATGGCACTAGAAGGAGGGCCAGAAAGATAAAGAATTCATTAGCAATATAGTTGGGAATAGTGCATGAAGGTAAATGAGATAGATAAATAATTCTATGAGCAAACAGAAGTCTTTATCATAGAGAAAATATCTACGCTTATTGGCAATATTCTTGTTTCAGATATGCTTCCATCCTAGCCATTAAGGAGTCCTTGTCATAGAGAAGAATCCTACACATTGCCCATCTCTATGAGATCAAAAATTTTAATGGTACGCTAGGCAAAGATTGTGAGATTTGGCTTTACACTTGCTAATTGCATTTGCTTATGTTTTATGTTGCTAGGTTTTTTTGAGTAAGCTGTCTTAAATGATCACTGAGTTGCACTCCCATTCCATCCTTCACATTTTTTTCTTTTCTTAGATCCAAACCTAAATCAAACATTCAAAATTTTATACTTATTCTTTCCTAAGTCTGCGCACTCTTCTTTGTTGGTATAAGTATATGCACTCTTCTTTGCTGGTATAAGGCTACGCAGGTTTCATCTTCCACAGTCTAAAAGGGATGTCCATGCCTTATCCTCTTCCATTGACGTGTGCCATGATTGACAAGTTCTCGTGCCCTTTTCTTTAAGTTCTTCCCTTGAACGGATACTCCTCTTACCATTAGAAGACCCGCTGTCCTCTCCACCAAAATCATGTTGAAACCAGGCTTCAAATTAGAGACACGGATTTAGATGAAGCATTTATGGAGAGTGCTTTCATTATCAAGATTTGCTTGATGCTATGGTATATAATTTAAATGACTCACCAAATTGGAGAAGTAAAGGCTCAACGCACTTATCTCACACATTGATTTCTATGTACACTTGCAGATATCTCTTGTGAAATAGGTTAGTCAAAAGGCAGACAGTGAGGATGATGGAAAAGTTCATACATCTGCAGGCATTCACCTATTGAAAATGGCATTCGTCATTTACCCATATTCTACAGTGGACTGTTGTCCTCTATTTGCAGGAAGATTTCTAAGCATTTAGTAAGGCGTCATTTTGAATGGTACATTTTAAAAGTTGTTGGAACTGCATTATTTTTAATTCTAGAAGCAGATGTTGCTATTATTGTTGTTCAAAAAATCACTTCTTATTAAGGAAACTTTCCCATGCTTGAAGAAATCCACCTCTCAAATCTCATCCCGTGTATCTTTGTTAAGCCTTGGAAATAATGCTAATCTATATACTTCCAGATTTCCATTGGATGTGAATGTGTGCATGCATACATAGATATCAAGGACAATGCAAAGACAGTCCGCAAGTGGAGGTTTCCTTGCTACTTCTTAACAAGTGCGCTAATCCTTGTCTATAGATTGCAATATAAATGATAGTTGTTGTTTGTGTTGACCTATCAACTAAGACTAGCATGGATCTTGAGATAACAAGACCTGCATGGTTTGCACTAGCTAAACTATGCCTCACAATGCTCCCTATATCTACACCTACCAATCACATTAGATCTATTTTTTTTTTAAAAAGCATCCTTTATTCATTAGTATCTAAATTGAGATAATTTATGCCTTATATTTTCCTTTCTTTGATTGTGATGGAGTCTTGTGGAGGGTGAAACAAATAAATGCATTTATTATAAAGCAAGCCTACTTTCCTTCTTTTATTTACTAATAGTGTTGTGTTATAAATTGCATTTCAAGTGAAAGGACAACTACCCTTTGCACTCCAACTTTAGTGGTGTACAACAGGCATCAAACTAATTTTAGAGGTTGAAGCTCATATTAACCTATTGTTTGAAGGGTTATTGTAGACTGTTGTTGGTATTTGGGATATTGAATATCGATATTTCTGTTGAGGCTGCACAAAAAGAGAAGAATGCATCGATATTGCTTCTCAATATTCATAAACCGTATTGCATTTATGAGGGGACACAATTGAATCAAAGGCAGTCCATGCCTCTCAATATAGGCATTTTTGTCTCACCAATGTCTCACTAATACTGATTTGAAAATAAAATTCATAGATTTCATGTGGCCTATGCTTCACTTATTATCATAGCTAGAAAGGAATGCAAGATTAAAGCTATCAACCCATAGGCATTGAAATAATATAGCTCAATTGTCCAAATTATGAGGCTTGACTGTGGGGCAAGTGGAAATTTGTGTGGAATGTTTAAAAAAAAATTACTTCTCTTTGCAGTTTTTACTTGAATTAGATACAATTTTACTTCACACTGACTCATTAATTGCTTGGAATGAAGTAACCTTTCCTTTGATGATTTTATGGATTCCTAATGAATGCATTCATTATGTTTCAAATTTTATTCATTATACCATTGATTTCTTGAAATATCATAATTCTTATTTGTGATAATTTTGTATTGTTTGTAGGTTGACATTGGAGTTAAGTGTGGGAATCAAGAAAAAACAAGCGAAATTGTTCAAGCTCAAAAATTGAACATCAACATTGAAGTTGACAAAGCATTCTTAAATGCTTTAAAGAGCTTTCGTTTACACTTTAGTTTTCTGTTTCAGATCAACTCACCTCTTTTGGGATCTTAAAAGGAAAATTTTGATTTTTATGACAAAGGGGATAAAAGTAACTTTAGGAAACATTGACTAGATTTTGTTTAAGTTTAACAAATTGAACAAGGAAAATCCCCATCTTTCCTTTGGTGCTTAAAACGAACTCACAATTACTTTGGAGGCTATAAAAAGAACAAGTGCTTGAAATGAGTGATCTTGTTTTTGGTGCATTTTGAAGTGTGTATCCTCTCCCCTTGCGCTTCGTGTGATCTAGGGTGCAAGAGAAACACTCAAAATGAATTTTATCACTTTGAGTCACCTTTAGAGGGGCCTACCTAACAGACACATCCGAAAGGAGAACTCGAAGGTGACTCCAACCAGCTTTTCATTCAGGCTAGTATATAAATGGATAAGACTAAACTGTCAAGTCCTCATGGTATGTAGGCCTTAGCCATACAGTGTCTTTCAGAATGGGGTACTACTGTAAAACATATAAGAGCCCCTAGTAGGATTGATTAAAGCCTTTAGTGGCTTGTTGGATGCTCACAAGGTACCATGTCCCTAATGTTGTGTCATTAAGAAACTTTTTTGTAGCATCCATCCAGTCCATCCAACGATTTTATCAAAGTGGTGCATTGGAACTCAGATTCCAAGAAGTTACTTTCCATGTGCAATCTTGGTTGAAATATAAAGGTTAAGACTTCATTCTTAACATACCTTTATATTTTTTCCTCGGTTTCATGTAAAATCATCTCTTCTACTACGAAGGGCATGAGGCAAGCCCACCAAGAAAAATGTACCAATTGAGCTAGGGTATTATATTGCTTGTGAGTCAGTTTCAAAACATAGTTCTTTTATCGAAAACATTGGAAAACCAACATTCAACGAATCATCAAAATTGCAAACCCTTTAGGAGAGGAAAATATCCTTGAACAATTTCACATGTTATTGTTTTCCCTTGGGATTCATTTCCCTAGAGGCATCTCAATTTGCTTCTAACAAAGTCAACTTTAGCTAACTCTTGCCTCAAATTTCCTTGGTTTTTGCATAATAAACTTTGTAGGATAAGGGGAAAGTTGAGACATTAGACATCTAGATTCTAAATCTAACCAAGAGTGTGTTTGTGGTAAAAATAATCCATTAACCAAAGATTAAATCAATTGGACCCCACATCTGTGTTTGGCATCTTTTGGTCATATGGTTTTCATGCAAACATTGATCTTTTGATTTTGAATTACTTTTAGAGAAAGGCATTTTCTTCACTATCTTGGCCTAGTAAACAAGTCCTTCCTAGATTCACTTTGGATCAAAACAAACACTTCATCCATCCCAAACATTTATCAAAATCCATCCCTTAAGCAACTTTAGAGCTTTCGAAAACATCATTCTAGACTTGGGTAGATCATCAAAATCAAAATCACCTTGTTTAGTTAGGTGTATAGGAATGTATCCTTTCTCATACATTTAATTAGAAATCCTTTGAACAAGTTGATCCTAAGATCACATCCAAAATCTTATGGTTTACAAGTTCATTATCCAAATCAAACCAATCAAAATCAAACTCTAAGTCTAGCATTGATACAAAGTCCCTAAATGTTCAAAACCTCATATCATTCACCCTTTTCATCCTTCATCATTGGTCCTAAGAACATTAGAGGTCACTTTTGCAACAAGGTCAAAACATAAGAGGAACATGGAATACAAAATTGATCCATACATCATGAGTAATCCAAGTCAAACAAACTTTCAAAACCTTACAACACAGATTGATTATCAAAACTCACATCTATACAAACCGTACATGGGATCATTACCTTCGACAAAAATCAATGGTACAAAAAATGTGAGTATGCCTAGTCAAAAGATTGGAACACCTTTTCCAATGGTAGATCTAAATCCAAATCTACAAATCCACCAATCGAACAATCAATGCATGAGCCTTCAAACGAACAAAGTCATCCCACCAAATCCCTACAAGCCAAAAGAGAATGTACCAAATACAAGTTTTCAAAACATGAATCCAGCAAACTTTGGGATGGATACATTTGCAAATCATACGAATATTCCAAACATGAACAATGGTCAATTTAAACCTATCATACGAAATCTAAGTGTCATCACAAATCAGAACATTGTCCAAAATCAAACACAACTACACACTCCAAATTTGCTTAAACAAGAGCCAAATCAACTATATCAAGGGAGTCAAGATCGAAATCAAGAACAAATTTGGCGAGATCAAATTGAGGCACTTTCCAAAATAGTTGAGGCAATGCGCCAAGGGAAATCTCCACAACCATTACCAACATCATTCCTTGGTTTAGGGCTTCCCCCTTTACCTATCACCAATCACTCCATCCAAATCAATCCACCTAACACCAATCAAACCATCACATCAAATCCTTTGAATATACCATCGACATTGCACCAACAGATGGTATCTGATCAAATAACAACATCAATCCTGAAAAAGCAAAATATGGTCTCCCAAGGACTTATCACTTCGGTCATTCCAACCATCACTATCCCTTCAATCATTCCAACCACCACTATCGTGCCCATCACATCTCAACCCCTCACTACCATGATCACTCTGAGTGTATCTCAAACACTTGTCACTACATCCAACATGATTCTGAATCCACCACCACCCCCACCACCACCAACTTCCACCACATCAAGCCAATACAACGTGACATTACAAGCTACTTTTCAAAAGGGATTCCAACAATATCTAGCCATGCAACAAGCAACACAAGCTCAAAAAGTACAAAAATCCTCTCAAGTTGCCCAAGCCTCTCAAGCTACTCAGAAAACACAAGCACAAACACAAAAAATGACAACTGCTGAGAATAAGGATCAAGATCAATCCATCACTAAGCGGTGCCTTGAAGTTATGTCTACTTCATCCGATGATCAAATCAACATATTTCAAAAGTCACTTTTGAATCACAATCAAAATCCACCAACAATACTCGACAATGAGCCAATTCAAGAAATATCAACATCACTTGACTCTATGGTCGAAGACATTCACAATTTCTCCACCGCAATTGTCAAAAAAATTGATCAAAACCTCTCCATAGAGGAGCACATTGAGGATGTATCTACACAATTCAATGATCAACTCACCATACATCAAGAGCCACTTTTTTGTGATCTCTTTCAAGGAGTGTTAAGATTATTCATCCAATTGAAATAATGCATGATCCATTGACCAATGATCATATTGAAAATGTCTCTACATTGCCTTATGAGTTAGAGGATATATCTCAATAATTTATTCCAAAGCATAATCAAAATACTTCACCAAAGTCTAGCAATGGTCCTTCCCAAGACTTATTGACATCCTTCAACCTCATGGCTATAGATACTGAAGGAACCCTGAACTCAACAGTTGAGGATGTTGAACCACTTACCATGTCTACTGATGACATCCAAGAACCCTTTGTAAGCAATCCATCCTTTGAAATTGACCCATGTCAAGAACTTGATCCAAAACATGTTGAAAGCAACTCCAAAATCATTCAAGATAAAAATTTTTTATCTCCAAGATACTACAATAATATAATGGACACTCTCCTATCTATACAAGATGCAAATGCTCCTCCATCTACCCATGAGATGCTTTCTGTGGATGGACACGTAGATGATCTTGATCTTAAACAGGATTATGTTACACAAAAGGAGCAGAGTGTCAATTCCTACAGTCAAACTGAGGTATCAACATCAGGATCAAATATATCCCAAATTCAGACTATGGACATCATGTGTGAAGATATCCAACATTATCCACTCAAGGCAGCAGGTCAAATGGAACAAGCTAATCTAGAGTTAGCAGAGGGACAAATTGAAACAATGTCACCTACGATGGTCATTTATTCAAGAATGCACTCTAAACAGGAACTCTCGAAACAAGAAGAATCAAAGCCTGAAGGTACTACTTCCACAATATTGGGGGAAACTTCATCTCAAGCGTATGTCAACATACAGAGCACAAATAATCCTTATGATGAAACTAGTGTCAATACTACAACCAGCCATGTCACGAATCTTCATCCACCCATCACCCCATCCATGAATTGGGACCAATGTCAATGGAAAGAATTGAATCAAAGTACTAAAAATGTTATCAAAGAAAAAGAAGATAAGAAGCATAATGGACAAATCAAATATGCATGGATACCAAAGAATAAAAAGAAAGATTATCCCTATCAAACTCCATCAGTTAAAGAAAATAAAAAAGGGAAAAGTATCCATCAAAGATTTCCACAAAAGAAAAAGTAGGATTTTCAAGTGACGTATAAAGTGTATCAAGCAGTTGGTCCTAATTCCACGCATACTTTCGTATCCACCCATCATTGCTCATCTTCCCAAGTTTGGATAGTCAAAGATTCCAAGCTATTAACCAATCCATCTTTTATCCCTAAACACACTCCATCCACGACTCCACACTTGATATCCAATTCTCACATTAACCATGTATTGACAACGACCCTCCATCATAAGGATTCTAAAGGCACTTTATCGCTATGTACTCACAAAGATAGAGTTAACCCCGATATCAATGAAGTGGATCAAGAATCCTAAAAGTTGCATTCAAGTGCATGTATCTTAGAAAAGAAACTTCTTCAGGTAGGATACCGATGGAACATTATGAAAGGGGCATCTACACCAACAACACCTTGTGATTTAGCATGAGCTTAAAATCTTCCAGAAAAATCAAAAAAAGAAAAAAATATGAAAATCCAAAAAAAAATAGAAAAAGGATTGAAAACAATAAAGAGAAAAATCATCCTCTAGTGAAAACCGCATGGGTGGTGCTTTGGGAAAAACCATGATGAAAACTTGGAAAACAGGCATCATGTGTAGAATCGAGCATCTACGTGAGTGAATTCAGGTAAGAGAATCTCATCCCATCCATAATAAAGACAACATTCCATCTGTCTTAGCCATAATAAATCCATAAACGATTGATCCAATCCGTATTCATCTATCCACATCCATCATCCAAGTTATCTTGATCTTGACAAAGTTTGGGGCACAATTTACACGTGCTTATGGTAAACATCTTGACATGGGCTGTTTTCATTGATCCTATCCTACCCAGCATTATCTGAGCCATGAAGCATTATCCAAATGAGCATCCTTTATCTGAACACCTTATCTTATCTCAAGATAATCCTTGGCATCCTTTCCATACTTGCCATATCCATCCATGACATTCCATACATTGCTAGACACTGGGTGTAGATATTCACATCTTGCTTCAAGAATAAATCTTGATCTGTATCCTCCAACTTATGTGGTGATACGAACATTGGCAAATGTAAAATCAAATTGGTCAAAACCACTTGTGAGCAAAAAATCCAAATCACTAGCCCATGGAATATTTTGATGAGAAAATTTTCTTTATCAAGCTTCATTTTTTAATTGTACATCAATCCAAATAGTCACTATTAGTCGGATCTAAAGTTGCACCTCGAACATCACATCAAATCGTTCAAACAACTTTTGTTCCAAATCAAGCTTCATCAATCCTGATCGATCAAAATCCAATCAATCCATCATCTTGGGATATCATTCCCAATCTTGGTGTTGCTTAAACACTATCCTTGCATTGTCGTGTATCCTCGACAATGTTATCATTATCAATCTCGATTAATCAATCCTTTCATTGTTGTGCATCCTCAACAATGTTAACGTCATCAATCTTGATCAATCAAATCCTTGCATTGTTGTGTATTGTTGACGTGTTTTTTATGCACTTTTCAACACAGGCAGTGCGTAGGTGCACTACCTCTCTTGAAAGACAATCTTCCACAATCAGATTGCAGAACATTATCCCAAGGTCTCTCGGACGTCAGGCCATGACAGTGCTTGGAATATCTCAGTTGTTTTATGTGATTTTCTGGAATCACAAGGTGGACTTACGGATGAGTTACAAAGAATGGAAGTTTGGTTTGCAAATGCAGTTTCAAAATGCTGAAAGTGAATGAACAGTGGTTGTCCACTCAAAAGAGCAAGTTGAAACTCATCAAGTTCATCCGATTTGGCTTCATGGTGATGCTTTGGTTCCTACTCTAACCAAGGATTAAAAAAAATAGCAAAAGGAGAAGGGTTAAGAAAGCTATTCTAACCCTAAGCTATGAATAAACAATAACAATGGTGGCTGCTAAAGTACACATGCTTCCTAAAACTAAGTTTTGTTTGACCAAGAGAACCTACAACTACACAAAACCAGTGCAATCTCCTAAGGACTGCATATTTTCAAATTGCACATGCACATCGTGCACATGTAATTGAACTAAGTTGCAGCAATGAAGTAATGAGCTCAGACTAGCTTTGCAAAGTGACTCATCATCAAGGAACCACAAAAAGCATGAGCTGGAAATCCATCAAATACTAAAACAACAAACACCATCACCACTCCCATTCAAGAAACTAACACTAAAGCTAACATGGAAGGTGAACCATGCATGCAAGATGAGCAAAATCAAAGAGAACATTCATAAACTCATGCAATGCTATCTTTTATTGCTACAAAATGTTTTTTACAACAGCTCTCCAACCCTTACAAATGAGGGGCAAGCCCCTATTTATAGTTTTCTAAAGCCCAAATGAATGGCTAGGATTCAATTACAATGAATGGTTCAGATTTATTACAAGTTAGGGCTTCACCTACCCCACAATATCTAGCAATTTTAAAATACATTCCTTGTCTTTTCCCTATTTTGTCATCTAGTGCCAGTTACTGTAGCAATTTCGTCATTTAGCTGATTTCCCTTTTCATTGTAGCTAAAACTGCCTGAAAGTTGTCTTTTGCTTGATGTGCTTACAATGTTCTTCCTTTGATCAAACGAGTCCGTCGACGATTGGCATCAATGGATTGGCAGCCCCTGATTCGGGCAAAAAGCTCCTTAGAAATCATCACCATCTAGAAAAAGGTAGGAGAACTCCCTCAATGAGCCTCTTCGATAGACCTATGGAAGGCTTCTTGACTCCTACAAACATGAAGTGTCGTAAGTGCATTTATACATGAGTTAAGGAAAATGTCAGTCAAACCTACAAATTCCCTACTAGATTTATCCATGCATCATCAAAATATCTTGATATTCATATTTGGAGCTCATTTGGACCATAAACATTAATGCGTGCTTCAAGGGTGCGAGCGTCAGAGGGCAGAAAGACGGCGGAAGAAAGCTAGAAGGCAGACAATGGACGGAAGCCAAAACAGCTAGGAAGGAGGCGAGCTCCCGGATGTTCAAAACAGCTGGGAAGGATGCAGGCTCCCAGATGTTCAAAACAGCAGGGAAGAAGGTGAGCTCTCGGATGTTCAAAACAGCTGGGAAGGAGGTAGGCTCCCGGATGTTCAAAATAGCCGGGAAGGAGGCAGGCTCCCGGATGTTCAAAATAGCTAGGAAGGAGGCAGGCTCCTGGATGTTCAAAACAGCCAGGAAGGAAGCAGGCTCCTGGATGTTCAAAATAACCAAGGAGGGATAGACTCCCGGAAATAGGCATGGAGGACCGGGGTTCTGGAGGCCAGAAGTTCCAAAACGGCCACGGAGAGGCGGAACTCTAAATCCAACCACAGAGGGGCTGAGCTCCAGAGGCTAGAAGAAGGTATGCTGGCGCTCCAAAACGGCCATGGAGAGGCGGAAGTCCAAAACAGCCATGGAGGGTCGGCTCCGGAGGCTGGGAAGGAGGTGGTCATTGGGGTTCCAAAACGGCGACGGAGAGGCAGAACCCCTGAAATGGCCATGGAGGGCCTGTTCCAGGGTCGGGTCGCCTCTAGGCCGACGGATGTTCCAAATGAAAAGGGGACTAAACTCTAAACCACCAAAACTTAATCTAACTTTTGAAAAAACCTTGGTAGTTCATTTGATCACATCAAACACATCCTAGATCCAAAAAGGTGATCCCAAAGCCAAAATGAGGAAACGGGAGTGACGGGGGTCCACGGATGTTTCCAAACAGCCAAGGAGGAAGGGAATTCTGGAGGGAAAGTTCTGAAACCATTGAAACTTAACCAAACTTTGACAAAACCTTGGCAGTTCATTGAAACACCCCAAACACACCCTAAATCCAAAAAAGGGTGACCCCAAAGTCAAAAATGAGGAAACAGGAGCGACAGGGGTCCACAGATGTTTCCAAATAGCCAAGGAGGAAGGGAATTCCGGAGTGAAAGTTCTGAAACCATCGAAACTTAACCAAACTTTGACAAAACCTTGGCAGTTCATTGAAACACCCGAAACACATCCCAAATCCACCAAAAATTTTTCCCCAAAGCCAAAAATGTGGAAACTGGACCGACAAGGGTCCACAGATGTTTCTAAAATAGCCAAAGCAAGACAAAAGGTAGAAAGGGGGTGGGGGACTTTATTTCTCTACAGATTTAAATACCCCAAGTAGGTGAATTTGGGTAGGGGATTTGATCATTTGATGGCACATGACCAATTTGGGCTTGGAAATGGGGCATGCAAAACAAGACAGGAGTAAAGCAGCCTGTCGAGAGCAAAAAAACGGGGGTCCCTGCCTACGGCGGGGTGTGTGTGCAAAACATGCACAACATGTATCCTCAACAATGTTATCATCATCTCAATCCATCGATCTGATCAATCAACCTTAGCTTGGTCTTCAACAAAATCCCAAACAGATCACTGATATCACGTCCTTATCCAAATCGTCAAAATCATGCAAAAATCCAAAAACATCCAAAACATTGAAAAAATCAAAAAACATCAAAAACATTGGAATCCAAACTATGTCATCTCTGAGCTTAAACATAGGCAAGGCTAATCTTTGATCAGCCCTTGAGACATCAAAATCCAAAAATATTCAAAAAACACAAAATCTAAAAACATTCAAAAAAATCAAAAATCAAAACATTTGTAAAATCTTGAAAATACCAAAAACAGCCTCAAAACATTTCAAAACATCAAAAAGATTCAAATACTTGAAAAAATCCATCTGTCCCATGTCGCTTTCACCTGCAATAATCAATCATCGATAATAAACTGATTGTCACCTTCATCATTTGGCAAAACAAATAGAAACAATCATAGCAATTAGCAAAATCAAGCTTCAATCGTAAAATCAAAATTGAAACAACAAACCATTGAACACAAAATCAAACTCTTGATCATTTTTCCGACATGTCAATCAACCTTATATCAATAGCCTATCAATCACCTTATCAAACCATCATCATCCTATACAATGCATGTCCTAGGATATATCATTCTGATAATGGGCATCATTTTGGATTTTTATCCTATAAAAAAAAAATCCCTTTGGCTAGAGATATGAAGAATATTGGCTTGTTTGTGTACTTGATCTTTCCTTTTGATTTATCTTATTGCGCTCATTCCGAGGACCTCTTGATGATATCTGAACAAAGGATTTAGAGAGTTAGGAATGGGGCAATGATCATTATCTTTTGTTTGTTGTGCTTCTTGGACATTCTTGTAAAATAACTTGGTGAATACTTGCTTTGTTACGTACGTCCTATCAAGGTTTCCATATTTCAAGTGTGAACAATAATACTCCTATCTACTTGTTGATTCAAAGTCCATCGCACTAGGTACAATGCCATCCTAGTTCTTTATACCTTGATGAATCATACATATGTGTGTAATCAAACATAAGGTAAGTAGCCCTTTTAAATCCCAATCCTCGATAAGAGCATCATCATCATCATCTCTAATAAAGTCTTGTCAGATCATGGACTTGTTGGATCCTCTTGTCATCATCTGATGTCTTCTTTTCTGCACTAATATCACAACATGAATAGTTAATCATCATCACCAGTGCATCCATCCACGAACCATCACTTTTTTGCATATCATAATCATAGCATATCATCATCATAATATAGATCTGTTAGTCTAAGCATCTCATAAATCATCCGTTGCATAATCACAACATAGCACATCATCCATATCATCCATCTCGCATCATATCATCATTTAAGTTGTTTAGAATAATACAGATTTGTTATTATAAGCATCTGAAAATCATCTCATTTGCATCATCATCCATAACCATCCATTTTGAACCTCTTTATCGCAAGATTGACTCTCAAATTGAATCTTTGCACTCAATCTCTCAAGGGGGCAATGTACTAGTGTACTTTCTACTGGGGCATTTAAAAAATCAGAAAAATTTTAAATTTTGATCGTGGCAAGTTTATTCTTTCAACCAACGCAACAAGTACATTGCTTCAAAGAGGGAAAAATGTAGACACGTCAAATTGGCATAATGCATTCAACTAGGTCATATTCATCCATTTAGAAAATAAATCAAGTTTATTTATCAATTTCCTAAAGTCATCAGTTTAAATCAAATAAATCAGCTTGATCCCATCACCCTCCTTTTAATTAAATAAATCAAGCCCTTTATTTAATTAAATCCTCAAATACATTTTCCATCGTTTTGTGATTTAAATAAATCAAGTATTTAAGTCATAAAAGTCAAATCATCCTAATCATCATCCTAGCTAATTAATCTTGATTAAATCTAATCTAATGCATGTCAAATCCTCTAGATATCTCCACTTGCACAAATAAATCCATTTATTGATTTATTAAAATCCTTATTTACTTTCAACTTGGCATAAAGGGAGAATATTCTTCAAGTTTGAATCTCCCCCCAAATTTGGCATGTACACCCAACAAAGAATATATGAAGCCTTACATGTCTCTTACATGTCCCTTGCCAAGTCAAACTAAACATTTATATCACAAATTCAAAATTTCCCCCTCTTGGGCACATTGCCCAAATCTTGCACATGCATCAACCACTCACAGGATGACAAGTGGCCTCTTTTCATTGTCTTGTTTTAAGTCCCACATTGGTCCATTTTCAACACTCTTAGCATTTGAAAATCTTTAAATAGAGGCTTGATCCTCAAGCAAATCCTCCACAACTCCAGAATCTCTTACAAAGTCACTCTCCTTGAGAACTGATTTTTCCTATTTTATCATCTCCATCTTCATAGCAATTTCATCACTAGCTTATTTATCAAGGGTTGGGAAAGGGCCATTTTCTACAATAGCACCAATCCAATATGGGATAAAGTTTTGATCATGTTTTATATGCTTGCAATTAGTTATTCTTGTTCTAGTTAGTTTTTCATATTTTATCATGGTTAAGTATCTCATAGGGATGTTTAATCTAATGTGTTTTAAGTTACTAACATGATATTATTATGTTAAGATTTCTAGCCATTTGTAGATTTGACATCCACAGATGTCACATGAAAGCCTTTTGTTTTTTCCTACAAATGCATTAAATAATGTAGTAGGTGAGTTTCTACGAGTTGAAAAGATGTAGGATTTTCATTACAACAATGGAAAATGTATTTTCAAGCTTCCTTCAATCTCCTTGAAACTTGAAACCATCCTTCAATGGATTCCTTGAAGGACTAAATTCATACAATTCACCTTAAGGTATTGGATCTTTCTTGCCTTATTTTCTTAAATTATTGAATTTCTTAGAGACCTATAAAGGGTTAGCCTTCACAAAAAATATGACAACATAAAATGAATGAACTTAAATAATAGCATAGTGAATTCTTGGATATTGAATTTCTACAATAAATCATTAAAAATGTAGCTCTTGACTACTCTTAACTTGCACTTGAAAAAAAATTCTTGTTAGGTTTTAAATGATGCAATAAATAGGTATTTATAGGTATTTATTAAATTTCTCAAAAATAAAATATTGATAGTTGAATTTAGGCACTTGAATTGCAAATAATAAATTGCTCGACATCAACATATTCAAATTTTGTGAAAAAATAAGAGCACACTCATGCACATGGCGCGAGTATCCCATACCTATTTTCAAGTACATTTAGTGTTGAGGGCAAGGTATTAGAAAATGCATTTTTTTTTCATTTGCAATTCATCGATAACTATTAAAACAAGTTATAAAATGAATAGTTTAGGAGATTATGGGGTTAATTAGAATCAATAATTTGAGGAGGAGCGAAATATAGAGTGAAATTGTGAACGGTGAAAATTTATGATGGTACTCCTTTGCACTCCTATGAAGTAACCGCAACCTACCTAGCTTGGATACCATGATAAAATTCAAAGAAATAGTTGTACAAAGTTTTGGTAAATACAAATGAAAATTTTAATTATATTCTATTGTAAAATATAGCATGCTTTTTGTAGCAATAAGAAAAAAAATCTTTAAAAAATGATCTAAACTTGATAGCTAACTAAAACTAATTTCAAAGGGGATTTTTCCCCTTTTGATCTTTCTAATCTTGATTTAATTTAGCATGGATAGTTTTGAATTGAAAGAATTCTATGAAGGTCACTATTTTATTTAATAAAGTAGATGATTCCTAGCTCCTGTGCTAGAGTTGTGTTTTTTTATCTACTTTCAGGTTACTTCTTTCTACTGGATCCTCTTTGCTACCTATTGTTTGGGGAGAGGAGCTATCATGCTATTTCATTGGCTATCTCCTTTGTTTTTGGTTCTTGTCCAATGGCTATTTTCTCTAGATTATTTTGTTGATTTTGTATGGGATCAGGGCCCTACCTTGCTTATTTGACCAAAAATTAAAACTAATTTGCTACACATTTGACTCTACTCTCACACATTTCTAGAAATAAAAGTAACACTATGAAAAAAATAATTATCCATTTACTTATTAATTTTTATTTTGGTTTCTAGGCTTCTACCTAAAAATATTCATAATAAAATAATCCCAAGATTTTGTAAAGCATATAGAGGAAAAAATTGACAAATTGTTACAACAAAAATATGTCATTCAACTTATGATAATGATTATGTAATATCTCAATAAAAATAATGATATTACAAAACTTCTTCTCAAACCTTGTTATATAAGTAACACAAAGTTTAGAGACTTATTAGATATCATGAAAAACAATTATTTAATATTTTTATCTTTCTTCTAGAGTATTATATATATATCCTATTTCTCTTTAGAAAGAAATTATTATTCTTTTTGTTTTTGACACCCCATCTTAATTTTTTCCACTAATTAATTTAGTATTCAATACACCAAACTTTTGTCCTAGATGTTCAAATCTTGACTTTTCTAATTCCTTTGTGAATATATCTACTAACTATATCTATAAAAATTCAAAATAGATATCTTCATTGTTTAGAAAACCCTTTATGAAATGGTACATTATATTTATGTTATTTATGTTATATTTATCATAGTATTCTTTATATCTATAAAACTTCAAAATAGATATCTTCATTGTTTAGAAAACCCTTTATGAAATGGTACATTATATTTATGTTATTTCTCTATTAATAACGTATAACAATGCAATGAGTTCCTATGGCCTCAGGAGAACCAACACAGGCCCCCAGCGTCCGAGGCAGGGTGATTTTTGGGCCACAGAGACTCGAACCCAAGACACAGACCAACTCCTCTAACCCATGGGGGTGATTTCCTATGATTCTTAATGAAAAATAATCAATCACCAAATTAAACATTTAAAGCTTACTTGATTTCTATTTTATTCAACATATGAATATTTATGTGTGCACAATTTTTAGAACATATTTTAGACTTCTTTCCAACTAGGTACACCGATCTACTCACAATTTATTTGTATATATAATATTTCATAGATTGTTTCTTCCACTTTTTTTTTCAACTTATTTTTTAGAATAATTTTTCAATTTATAAATAGAGTAAGAATGAAGATACCTAAAAAATTATTTTTTAGATCCTTAATAATTGCAAGAAGAATACTAGAAACATTGCATTTCCTTAAGTAGGTTGTATGTAAGTATATTACCTATAACATTATTATAATTTATTTACCTCTAATATTTCTAATTTCTTTATTCATTAGCTACACTTCTAGTTTAATATGCTCTCTGGTTCTATGCCCAAATACTTTCAAAAAATTCCATTGTAACCCACTTTTTTACAAAACAACATTTGTTATTCCCATAAGAAGGCACAAGAGAAGGTTAAAGACAACGAGGTTAATGTTGTTTATGAACACAATGATAGTGTTTTGGTTTTTTTCGTAAGTGAAATCACTTTAGATTTGTGGGTTTTAGATTCAGATGCATCTTTCCATGCTACCTCTTGTTTCGATTCCTTCTCTAATTATCAAGTAGGACAGTTTAGGAATATTTATTTGGGGGATAACAAATCTTTAGAGATCATTGGTAAAGGGGATGTTCTCTTACAATCCAAAAATGGTAGCACATGGCTTTTGCAAGATGTTCAACATGTTCCAAAACTCAAGAAGAATTTGATTTCTATAAGCCAATCCTTCTCATAAGGCTATAATACTTTTTTCTTACTAGATTCATGGAAAGTTATTAAGGGTACCCTACAAATTTCCAAAGGAGATAGAGTTGACAACCTATATGTTTTAGAGAATGGTTCTCAAGTGGGAGCTATTATGGCACTAACAGACAATGAGACTGTACTTTGGCACCAACATCTTGGACACATGAGTAAAAAAGGCCTTGAAGTGATGATTAGAAGAGATCAATTACCGGGTTTGAAATTAGTAGATTTGGAATTTTTCCAACATTGTCTTTATGGCAAACAAAAGATGGTTAGCTTCTTGAAGACAAGACGTGAAAAGCGTACTTCACCTTTGGAGCTTGTCTACTTGGATTTCTTTGGACCAACAGAGGTAACCTCTCTTGGAGGGGCCAACTATTTTTTAACTTTCCTTGATGACTATACTAGGAAGATATGGATTTTTATAATTAATAATAAATCTAAGGTTTTTAACAAATTCAAAGTTTTCAATGCCTTAGCTGAAAATCAAAGCGGGAATAATATAAAATGTTTGCAAATGAATAACGGTGAGGAATTTTTCTCGTTGGAGTTTGATAATTATTATGTTGAAAATGGTATTTAAAGGATAATTTTTTTCCTTTTACACCTCAAGAAAATGGGGCTACAGAGAGCTTAAATTAAAAAAATTGGAGAAAGCATGTTGTATGCTTTCCAATGCTAGATTGGGAAAAGAGTTCTAGGCTAAACATTGCAACAAGAAAGTTTATTTAATTAATCAAAGCCCATCATCATGGTTAGATTTTGGTATTCTAGAGGAGGAGTGACTTGGAAAGAAGCTCTCCTATTCACATCTTCGGGTATTCAAATGTGAAGCATTTGCTCTTGTTCCCAAGGAGAAATGATCCAAATTGGATCCCAAATCTTAGAAGTACATTTTTGTTGGGTGTGGTGAAGATCAGCATGGATTTTGGTTGTGGGATCTTGTCTCCAATAAGATTATTCGCAGTAGGGATGTGGTTTTGAATGAGCATGTTTTTCCAGCTTTGCAGACATAGGCAGTAGTTAGTAAGGAATATGTACCTTTCTCAGTTTTTGGAAGTGATCATTCAAATGGATCATCTAGAAGTAATTTGCAATTAGGTAGAGTAAGTAGATTGAATTTTTTGCCCACCTTTGTTTTGTCCCCTGCCCTTTCTATTACATCTTCCATAGTTTCTCCAACTGATGGAGGTAATAGTTTGTTTGAGCAACCTTCTGAGAGTGAAATTTAGTCTCTTTCAAATCCTATGCACCCCTCTCAGACTCCTCTATTTTCCAAATAGGATTCAATTTATGTCTTGCAACATTAAAAATTGAGTACACAACCCCCATTTCTCTCTACACAAGGTCCTTTTCATAGTGTGCAAACTTCATCTCATGCAGCCTAGGCTTCACCAAACTTACTGCAGCCTGCTATTGATAATTTGTTGTCTTTGAGATCTCATTTGCTGCCTTTTTTGAATGTTTCAAAGCCTTTGTTGTGCCCTCAGCACACACGCCCCGTTGGGAATGGGGACCCTCTTTTCTTTCGCCTTGTTGGGTCTGTCGGGGCTGCCTCATTTTGCGTGCCCCTCTTTTTGACATTTTGCATGATCGATATTGCCCTAAAGTTTCATCCTAAGATCGACCGTGGCTCCCCTTTTTTAATTTTGGTGCCCTCCGGGGCCTTGTGGGTTCCTTAGGCCATTCGGGCTTTGGGGCGGCCCTGGGCCCCTCCGGGGTTCCCTTATCGGGTTTCCCCCTTTCATTTGCCGCCCCTGGCGGCGTTTCCTGGGCATCTTTCCGCCCTCCGGAACCCGCCCGACTGTTTGCGGTTCGTAGGTGTTCAGAAAATTCCCGGCCGGCCTGTGCTCCTTCGGGCCCCGGGGGCCGGAAGTTCGTGCTTGGACTTCCATCCGGGGATCGCCGTCCGCGACGGCGACCCTCCGTCCACCTCCCGCCCTCCGGGCCCCGATCGCTCTGTCGTCGCCGCCGTTACCGTTCAAACCAAAACCTTGGCGGCGAACTCTTCACCGCCTCCCGCCCTCTGGGCCCCGATCGCTCTATCGCCGCCGCCGTCGTCCAAAGTCACCAAGGGTTCATGCGGCGGCCGTTGTTGCGCAGCCTCCCGCCCTCCGGGCCCCGATCGCTCTGTCGCCGCCGCCGTCGTCCGAAGTCACCAAGGGTTCATGCGGCGGCCGTTGTTGCGCAGCCTCCCACTCGCCGGATCCCGAAGCCCTCGTCGCCGCCGCCGACTCAAATTTGAATCTCACCCACTTTTGGCGCGGACGTACGAGGCATTAAATGCGGCATTAATGAGCGGTTGGGTATATAAACCGAAGTCCACCAATGTCTTTTTCACTTAGCGAATTTGAGCGAGTTGGAGCAGCGGTTGAATTGGAGCCCACTGCAATCACCCTCGTCACGATCGTCACCATCAACCTCGCTCCGTCGACTCCACCGGTGAATTCCATCACCTTCTTGCTTCACGAGTTGCAGGTAGGCCATCCTCGTTCGCTCTCCCGTCGTTTTTCGATCTTTTGGTGGATTTCGGTAAAACAAGCAAATAAAGTGAAATTGCGTAAAATGAACACCTCTCCAGCGCACCCATAACCCATATCCTAAAATTTTCCGGGGCCCATCGAAAGTCCTTCGCCGTTGATTCGGGGCTTTCCTTTCCCCCGGCTGTTCTTCGCACAGGGGGAAGGGCGCCCCGGGCCCAACCTTTGCCTTGGCCGTCCGCCTTTACCGAAGTTTGCCCTTTCGAAGTCGGGCTCTTTTGAGTGATTTGTCCTCCGAGCATCCGAACCCCGGACCTCGGGCCTCCGTGGAAAGTTTACCGCCATTTTTAAACGTCAAAATCCCTCGGCGAGGCACCTGCTTCCGCGTCCCCGCGACCTTCCGGGCCCGGCCATCCGGAGTTCCAACCCCGGAACTCTGTGAAGTTCCGCCGTCCCTCACGACGAAACCCTCCCGGCTGCCCGACCTTCGGGCTCCGGGCTCGCTTTCACCGCCGCCGTCGCCCGAGCTATGATGAAATTTCCTGGCGGCCGTCAACCTGTGGTGCCCCGTCCCCGGGGCCTCGTTGGCCTCTTCGCCGTCGCTGTCGCCCCGCCACCCGGATCCCGGTTCTCCTTTCGCCGCCGCTGTGCAAGTCATCGCCAAATACCCTCGGCGGCCCGTACCTCACGCCGTTCCACCTCCCGGGTCCCGGTGTCGCTCTCACCGCCGTCGCCTGTGGATTGTCGTAGCCTCCCGGTGGCCGTCACCTAGCGTCCCCCCGTCCTCCGGGGCCCGGTGTTCTGAAGGCCGTCCGGTCTAAAACTGTGAAACCAAGCCTGATTGCGCCCGACCTTTCCCTCCGGGCTTCCGCCTCCGGACTTCCGTCAGGTGTCCACCACCGCCGGCTTCCTTCGACTGACTGCCTTCCAGCCTGAAACCCCCGGAGTTCCCCAAATTGATCCAAATCATTCCAAATCGAGAATCTGACTTTGACCCATGCCTTAAATTAGGCCTTTCTCCATCATGGGTCTCTTAGAACATCAAAATCTGACCAACAGGGGTATCTGGGAACTTTTGGGCGTGTTTGCCCTTCCTGGCAGCATTCCTGCCAGGGAAGTCCGGCCCTCCGGGCCTGGATTGCTCATTTGCCCTGAAAGGAAATCGATATCATTAGAGAATTAAATTCATGATGCATTTAAATGGTTAGGTATATGATATGCTCATAATACGGACTAACATTAACATTTTTTGTGTTTTGTTGTGCTGACTTCACCCTCTGCTTGCAGGATATATGGAATCGGCCGCAGGAACTTCAGGGGCCTCTACCGAAAAGGACAAGGGTAAGAAATCCGGAAGGGCCGCCCGTGGGAAAGACGACAAAGACCAAATGAAGTTTCAATTTCAAGGTGAGCCGATCCAGTCAAAGGTCTCGACTGACTGGAAGGAGATCTCGGACACCAACATAGGCCAAGTGGACATAGATGAGTTCACCCAGAGGGTCAAGGTCGACCCTAAGACAAAGAATGCAGGATTGATACGCCAAAGTGGAATTGCTAAAGCTGATGGCTTCCCTCCGTCTCTAATAGCACCTGAACTGGTAATGGCTTGCCGAGAAGCCTACTAGACGGACACGCGAACGATCGTGGACAAAGAAGGGAATATCCTTGCTGACATGTCACCAGAAGGAATTACAAAAACATTCCACATCCCTACGTTCCCGCATATGCAAGTCCCCACTCTGGAGTAGTGTCAGGCAGTGTGGGATGCCAATCCATTAGGCATCAAGAAGTCGATCAACATTTACTGGTTGAAGGAAAAACGGGGCAGCGCAGCAAAGGTTCCCCAAGAGCTGTTCAGCAGCGATTTTCAAGAGGACTATCATGACTTGGTAACCTTGCTAAGCAGGGTCATGGGCCTCCCAGCAGCCGCCTACTTCCAGGAGTGGATGGCTTACTATATTGAGCAAATCATACAGGGAAACGAGGACGAGAAAACCAAGAGCTCGTTCGACTGGGGGAGTATTATCAGCAACTGCTTCCACGAGCAGTTTGTGAATGTCAAGAAAAGCAACAAGTTCTACATGACCTCGTATCTGGTGTACTCCTTGGCAGGTCAGAGATAGTATAGTGGACTCTTCACAGCCCCGGATGGGGATCACAAGCGGGGGCTTAAGCCTTTTGACCGGTACCCTCAGCTACAATACCGCTACTTCAAAAAGGAGTACCGCTGGATCAATGATGCTTTCATAGGCCATATTATCAGATTGATAGCCGGGGACTTCGAGAGAAGGGTATCTCACAGTGCCAGGGCACTCTTGAAGGAGTATGCCTTCTTATACATTCAATTCCCTAAGTTTACTTACATCCATGCCCAAGGGTTCACGGAACGGCCGAACAAGCTGCCTAGGTACTCGAACGACCGTATCATCCTCCTGGAGCTTTTCTAGCAGCTCCAACATATTCAAGCAGTCTTCAGCCAGAAGCACGTAGCAGGGATCCCTTATCCCATGACCCTCGGCCAAGGCCTCTACCGCCTGCAAACATCTCAATGCGCAGGTAACTCAGAAAAGGAACTCAAAGAGTATAACTTTGAGTGGTACATGGCTCGCCCACGGATGGACCCCCACGGCCACGTCAGGAAAGCGCTAGGGCCGGCATATGCCCACCAGTACCATGTTGAAGATTTCTGGGCAGATTGTAGAGATGATAAGGAGGTCCGAAAGAGACACTACATGCGAATGATAGTGCAGTTCTTGAGGAGGGTACAGCTGTTTCCGGTGCCAAACCAACTTGAAGAGGATGAGTCTACCCTTGTGCACCCAAGGTACCCTGCGGTTGCCGACCTGGCAATCCCCTCCATCGACTGGGACGAGCAAGAGGTCGAGGACCTGGATACCATCACGCAGCCAATCATAGCTCGCACAAAGGAGTGGGTTGATGGGCAAGTGGCACAACTGAAACGACAGGGGGTGACTCTAACATATGAAGCTCTCAAAAGTGAGCCAAGCGCCACGGAGGATGTTGCCGCCTCCCCATCAGCTGGTGAGACTTCCAAGTCTCCCCCTATCACCAGGTCCCAGAAGAGGAAAGAAGCAGAAACATCACAGTCTGCGGACCCCAAAGAGCAAATAGCAAGGGGCACGGGAGGCTCATCCCCCAAAAGACTCAAGTAGATAATGACTATAACAGAGATGTAGCCCCCCTTGCTCCTTCCTCCCTCAACTGGTGCGTTGCCTGCCTCTCAGGCTGCAATCGCCTCATCTCCATAGGCGGTGGACATTTCTGTCCACCTTGCCTCTTTGCCCCCGGCCGGGTCCATAATCAATATCGACTCTTCTTTGAGCATGACTACTTCCCCTTCCTCTGCTGCTGCCATGTCCCCCATCACCTCCCTGCCTCTGGCAACAATACCATCGCCTGTTCCCCTTTCTAGCGTGCCCGAGGCCATTACACGGCACCTGCAGAGCCTTCCTCCTGAGCTCTCCCAACTCCTAATGGACCCCGCTCTCCAAGCAACCCTGGCCCAGGCCCTTACAACATCTCAGCGTTCGCAACCACCAACAGGTCCGCCGGCCATGGAGGCCACAATGCAGATTTCCAAGGAAATGGAGGAACTGGAATAGGAGGCGTCCAAGCCTATCGAAGGGGAGGCTGATGATTATTATGAGCAACCTGAATTTGAGCATAGAACCATCGACAAGGTTGCCTATGAGGAAGAAGCAACAGGCTCTTCTGAGAGCGGGGACGGAGAGGATGACTCAGGTGCCAAGGAAATTATTCAAGTCTTCTCTGAGGATGAGGAAGAGGAGTTGGCCCAGCAGCCTAAAAATGTTGGGGAGGAGACAGAGCAGTCGCTGCGTGGTGAGCAGGAGCAGCCGCAAGAAGAGCAGCCAAAAGGGGATATCATTGAGGCTAAGACCCCCGTTGTGAAGAGTCAAGAACCCAAGGCCGCTGAAGAGAAGAAAGAAGAAGGGGCAGCCAAAGAACAAGACCCCACTCAGATACTGGCCACCGAGACACCCATTAAGCACCTTGTGCTTTATCAAGATTCTAACGAGGAGGAGGATTCTGCCAGGGAAAAGGAAGAACTTGAAAAGGAAAAGGAGGCAGAAGTCTTTCCTTTGACTGAGACGGGTGAGGGCAGCCATGATACACCCGAGGATAAATCCGCTATGCCCGACTGGCTGGAAAAGCAACTTGAAAAGGCTACTCCAGTCCTGAGCGACCCAAGGTCGAGATTGGAAGCCATCTTGGCTCGATCTCTAGCCACAACAAAGAAGGAGAAGAAGCCTAAGGTTCGTTCCAGGATAACCATGGACGCGTCTGGCTCCCGAGCTGCATAAATAGCAACGCCAACTATTGGCCAAGCTGGGGTAAGTTACAACATCTCCACGATCGACCTCGGGACAGCAACCAGGGAACAGAAGGTCGGACATCTGGAAGAGTCGGTGGCCACGGTAGTACACCTGATTAAACAAGACAAGGTTACCAAGGATGAGCTTAAGGCGCAGGTTGCTGCCCTAACGGACTACATCCAACAGTGGTCTTCAATAGACGACCTCCCACTACCTCAACGGCCACGCCACAGCTACTCTCTAAAGAGCAGATAGATAAGCTAGAAAGGAGGAAAAACTTAGAGAAGACCACGGAGGACTGGTTCCAGCAAGTTGCTAAGGTCGGAAACATAGGGATCGGCTTGGCTGTGCAGATAGCCAACAAGTTCCTGGACCTGGTTCAGTCCTTGGAAAGCACAAAGAAGCTCTGCACCAGCTTCCCCGCGATCTACGACTCTACCTTCCCAAAGGTTGAGGCCATCCTCCAAATGCCAGAAAGCACGTGGGAAGAGAAGCTGGAATTGAAGAAGGAGGATCACTGGTTGGTGGACATATGGCGCAGGGACCTCATCAACCGAAGGGAGAGGATGGAGCAGATCCAGAGCAGGGTGGATCCAGATATTGCATGGATCAAGGAAATCCGAGCGGAATGCGCCGAGTACCTCAAGATGATAACGGGCCATGATATGCCCACGGTGCAGTTGGATGCGGAAAAGGTTAGGTCATACTTTGAGGAGACAATGAAGGACGGGACAGCTGGAGATATCACAACGGACTTCTTGAGTTTCGCTGCCCGTGCCTTCGATAGATCAGAGCTCTTCAGGGATCAGGGCTCAAAGTATGACGAAGACTGGAAGCGGCTGGAAGAGAACACTAAAGAATGGAGCTACCAGTCATTAAGATGCGAAGTCCTCGAGGTGGACAAGCTCCAGGCCGTCATCCTCAAGCATATTGAACACGCAGCCTCCGAGGAGCATCCAGACATCCCAGCCAAGGAAGGAGACCTCCCAGAAAAGTAGCTATAGCCAAAGAAACAGAAATCAGCTACAAGACGAAAATGCAAATAGTGTCATCCACTAGATGACGAAATAGGGAAAAAACAAAAGATGTTTTTTAATTGTAAATCTATTTGGGGGAAGGTGAAACCCTATTTTGTAATGAATCTTGGCCACACAATTGTAATGAATCTTGGCCATTCATTTGACTTTTGGAAAACTATAAATAGAGCACTCCTCTCATTTGCAAAGTGAGAGTTGAGTTGTTGTAAAGGCATGTTGCTAAAATTTATGAGAAATAGCATTGACTTGGTGCATTTCTTTGTTTTATCTCATGTCTATTGATTCACTTCTCCAATATTAGATGTTAGCTTAGATCTCTTTGTTGTTTAGTTAGCTATTCATGTTATTTGGATAATCTTAGGAATGCTGTTGGCTGTTCATAAAAATTCCTGCTTTGTTGATGATCCCTTAGTCCATACTTTTTGTTGTCTGCTGAAGGTAGATAGCTTTGCAAAGTTATCCTGGACTTGATTTAAGTTGCATCGAACACTTATCTTTAATTCATGCATGTATGTGGTGGATGAAGGGTAAAAATCTGCAGCCCTTAGAAGATTGCACAATTTCCATGATACTGTGAAATCCCTGGTTAAGTGGGATATTGTTTTGAAGGAATTGTCTATTGCAGGGACTCCATTATCACTATTCGCAGCAAGCTTTAGGCTTAGGAACTTTTCCTCCTCTTCGCTCTTTTTCACTTTCTTTTTGAAACTGAACAACACCAAGGTTCATTGCACATTATAAAGCAAAATCTAACAACTAGATGGAGTTTGAGACTGCTGTTTGAACCTATAGCCAAGACATAACTGCTTACATATTAAAGACTCCTTTTTGAAGATCCAATTTCATGCTTTGAGCCCATACTTTGTGTTTCTGTAAGGCCACCTTGTGATTCCAACAAATCACATCAAGCTACTGAGGTATCTAAGCATTGTTATGACCTGACATCCGAGAGACCTTGGGATAGTGTTCTACAACTTGATTGTGGAAGATTGTCTTTCAAGAGAGGTAGTGCACCTATGCACTGCCTGTGTTGAGAAGTGCATAAAAACACCATCAACAGAACTGGCGCTAGAAGGAGGGCAGCGACCGGAATACTGAGCTACGGGATAAAGCGAAGCTGGATTGGATTGGATCATTCTCCCCAGAAAGGTTTCAAAGGGTTCTACGATCAACACCAAACAAGGGAGAATTTGAAGAATTGCAGCCTCCCGTGAGGGCCAAACGAGCACAAGGAAGTAGCTTCGTCTCTTCCTCTTTTCCATCCGCCTCCATTTCACCTCCACCTTCACTTGGCTGGCCTTCATCTTCCACCCAACCACCTCAAACAGCGTTTGCGCATCTTCCTTCCGGCAGCCAGAGGTTCGCTCCTCTCCCGGCCCTGTCAGCCCAAAGCACAGTCCAGGCAGCCATAGCTCAAGGGCAGCCTCAAATTGTGGTTGTATTGCCGATACAGCCCCAAATCCCTGTTCTCCGACAGCAAGCGCCACCTCCGCCTCCCCTCATGGCTTGGCTTGCGCATAACCCTTCGCCGATACACTTTGCTGCTTACAATGATATGCCCAAGAATCTAGAGGGTTTTTGTTCAAAATTCCATCCACATGACATGCAAAGAATAGCCGAAGAGCATATCAAGATATTCGAAACGGCGATTACCGAAATGCAGGTGGGTCACGAGGACGTGGCGTGTCGCCTCTTTCCGCATTCGTTGGGAGAAGAGGCCTTTTACAGGTACATCAATCTGCCGCAGGGATCGATCACCTCGTGGACCCTGATGAAGAATGCCTTCCTGCAGAAGTACAAGATTCATGTCAACCCCACTGACCTTTACCAGCAGTTCATGTCCATCAGAAGGGAGGTCAACGAACCCATTGGCTCCTTCAATGATCGCTTTCATCGGGCTCACATGAGGCTTCAGGATCCGTACCTCCATAATGATGCGGCTGCTCTGCCGGTCTACTACGCGGCCCTGGATAACCTCACAGTGGCGTTGGTAAAAAGGATGCGCCCGCCGCCTGCTACCATACTGACTGCCTACGCAGAAGCTGTCATTGCAAGTGCGGATTTGGGACAAAATATATCCAGCCCTCTGCCCTCTTTAGGGCCCGTTGCCCATCCAATGCAAATTCAGGGGCTCAATCAGGCGTTTGCTCACCAAACTCCTCTCATGAACCAGGTGCCTCAATTGCCCATGGTGCCACATCCGGGGCAGCCGTTGAATTATGTGCCTCTAGCAACCTCTTATTCGCAGCCCTAGCAGTAGTACAACTATCCTTAGATGGCTCTGCAACAGCAAGCATATTCTCAACAGCCCAAGGCGCCGTTACACTTGTCGAGACCGGACTTTCCTCCAGCATATCAAAATCAGATAGCAGCCCCGCCCACTTTTCTCCAGAGCCCGGCCCCGACGCCTGGAGGTGTGGCCAAGAAAGACAAGCTAGAAGAGCTGATCGAAATGATTAAGAAGATGTCCATAGAGATGACGCATCTGAAGAACTAGAATAATCAGTTGCAGGCCTCCCAATGCAACTTTCAGGCCAATCTCAACCGGGACAGTCGGGAGTCTCGAGACAATAGAGACAACAGAGATAATCGGGAAGCGGGCACCTCCTCGGGGCAGAATTATGAGAGGGGGCAGAACTCCAACCAAAATGCAGAAAGGAGACCTTCTCAGAGGCAAAACCGCACATGGAACACCAGGCCCAACAACGGCGGTGTCCCCACGCCATTCGATCAACCAGCAGGCAATGACCGAACATCCAACGGTGTGTATCTGGCCGAGACAGCTTTGTCCGGATGGTGCCGACTTCACAAAACCAGCAGGCATTCTGAGCTGGACTACCCTGAGTTCCAGACAGCGGCTGAAATCTTCCAGGTGGAGGTACAAAATGCCATTGATAATGCCAACTGCAGGGACATCGTCCCATCAGAGCCCTACGATTCCTCATGTCTGGTGGTCAATCAGGCGCCGTTTCCGCGAGGAGATCGCAACGAGCCCGAGGCCGAGCCTGCCCCCATCGAGGATGAGAAAGCGCAAGAGGTAAGTAATGAATCAACTTTAGCTCAACTTTTTGATTCGGTAGATAACGGTCCGGTGGATGAAGAAGAGTGATTTGTGGATGAGGTCCACATGTTCCATCAATAGTCGAGTCCCTATTTCCTTAGGAATAGGCAGGCCGGGGGACCCTTCACAACTTCTACCCCACCAAATAACTTCGCCACCCCGCTTGATCCCAATGCTAGCAATAATCCGGGGCTCCCTCATATACCTGCCCAATATCTCAACAAAAATCAATCCCAAAACCAACCGCAAGGTCAGCCTCAGAGCCAACCCCAAAATTCGCCTGGGCAAACCAAGATTCAAACTCCTAGTTCTCCCATAGGCCAGGCCTTTAGCTCTGAAATCGAGCAAATGGGTGAGTATGTGGCGGAGGAGTTCAAGAAGGTCAAAATTAGTTTGTCAGCCTTCGAATTGCTCAAGGTTCCTGCCATGAGGCACACCTTTTTCAGGGTTCTGAATTGGACTCCCTCATCTAGCACGACACAAGAAACCCCGGCCAAGAGGGTAACCTTTGAGGAGCCTAGGAAAGATCAAGAGATACAGGACAACACCGGAAGAAGGAATCATATGCCCATGAATCAGTCGGCTGGCAGATACACTGAAAAGGAGCCAGAGAGGGCTGGTAGACAGCCTCCCAAGGACCAGCAATTTAAACAAACCAAGGATACAGGCAGTGACAGGAACAAAGGCCAAATAGCTCAAATGGATACGCCCGTGGGCATCCTCCAAGGGAGACTGGAAACTCCCCCGTTCCTAACTACCATTAGGGTCTTTGGGAAGAATTTGCACAACTGCCTGCTCGATTCAGGTGCGTCTGCCAATTTCATGCCCTTGGCCGTATGCAAGGCCCTTGGCATCACCCCCACGCCTTCAAAGAGAAAGGTCACCCAACTGGACAAAACAGAGATCAATATCATGGGTGAAATAAACCGCATCCCCATGCAAATCGTGGTGGATCCCCGGATACAGCAGGTTGTGGACATCCAAGTGGCAGACATACCTGATGCCTATGGAATCATTCTGGGGAGAGAGTTCACCAAGGCCCTAAACGGATACACTGCCACCGATTTGTTTCATATGCGGCTGCCGTGGAAGGGGCTGCCAAATCAGATTCGTATTGATCGTGAACCCCGGATGAAATATATGATCACGGAATATAATAATCTCAGCGAGGTGCTGTTCGCAGAGACTGATTTGGGGAATTACCGCCCTTTTGCTTACCAAAATGAGCTTGACCTTTAGGAAGAATGGGCAGATGAGGTATTGCTGGTACTATGTAGTCCTTCGGCGGATTCCAAGCAAATGCCCCCAAATGAAGAAATATTGGCAGAAGTTGATGATGAGCCGGATAAAGATGACAACTGGGGATTGCTCGATGGCTTCCAGGAGTTTATGGAAAAATGTGCAAGAGATCAGCTTAGCCTAGGAGCTAGAATGAATTTCCAAGACCTATTATTGCCAAACTGGTGCAGAGTACACAATGCTGCTCACTCTGAATTTGACTATTGCTTGTGTCGGACAGCAGTGGAGCATGTTAAGAAAGCCGCTGCTCCTCCGACAGGAACACCAGGGGAGGCACTACCAGGACCCCCTATTGATCGTTGCCTCGGCCCGGAAAGCCTCCCTAAGCTCACAAGGCCCGCTGTCCAGCCAAAAGAGAACGAAGGCTCAATCAAACCCGAAGATGCAGGATCCTTTGAGTGCTGGACGCTCTGATTTGATGGATCAAAATCAAGACAAGGAGCTGGAGCGGGGATTGAACTCATCAGCCCAACGGGTAAGACGTTTCTCGCTGCCCATCGATTGCAGTTTTATTGCACCAACAACGTGGCAGAGTATGAGGCCTTAGTCCTCGGCCTTCTTATGGCCTTAAAGAAAAATGTGAAAGTACTGCAAGTCTTCAGGGATTCCGCACTTGTGGTTAAGCAGGTCAAGAAGCAGTACTCCTGCCATGATCAAAGACTCGCCAATTATAGACACAGGGTGTGGGATCTTCTAGAGGGCCTAGATGCGGTCAACATACAACTGATCCCCCGTGCTCAGAATCGCACAGCTGATGCCTTGGCTCAAGCAGCCAGCACATTACAACCCCTCTCTTTGTCAGGGCTTAAGAAGTTTACTGTTGAGCTGACATCTACGCCATCAGTCCCAGACAATGTCACCCATCTGCAGGTCTTTAATGATGATAAGCATATCCTCCAATTCATCACAAGCTCTGACATCTTTGTTGCCCAAATAATCGATGAAGCTGATCCACAAGAGGCTGAATTAGACATAGAAGGGGTCATCAATCTGAAAACCAACACGATCCCCAGAGGCATGGTTCAGCTGGAGTGTGTATTCGATTTGGATCAGATCAGGGATCAGGACCGACAAACAAAAGGGGAGACCATAAGCAGCCAGTGCAATGCTCACAACTTGGGAACAGCCGAGGATGCCAAGAATGTTTTTATTGGAAAGGTATGCACGCCCGAAGAGAAGAGGGGAATCACGGATGCTTTGCGCAGATATCCTGACATGGTGGCATGGAGTTACGAAGACTTGAAAACATACGACACATCTGTCATCACGCATACCATCCCTCTAAAGACCGAGGTGAGGCCGTTCCGTCAGTGGCAACGCCCTATTAACGCCTTGCTAGAACCTATTGTTTACAAGGAGGTGCAGAAATTACTTTTAGCAAGGATCATCTTTCCCGTTAGGCATTCCACGTGGGTGGCTAACTTGGTCCCGGTCAGGAAAAAGAATGGGGAGATCAGATTATGCGTGGATTTCCGCAACCTCAACCACGCCTCAGAAAATGACAACTATCCGGTACCTTCACTAGATGAAGTGCTGCAAATTGTCAACGACTCCCAGATGATGTCATTCCTCGACAGATACTCCAGATATAATCAAGTGATGGTACAATACGAGGATCACCACAAGACCGCATTCACTACTGAATGGGGGACATTTGCGTACAGGAGAATGCCGTTTGGGCTCATCAACGCCGGTGCCACTTTCCAACGTGCCATGGATATCGCTTTCAAGGACCTGATTGGCAAATGTATAATCATCTATATGGATGATTTGACCATATTTTCCAAGAAGCGAGGTGATCACGTCTCTGACTTATGCAAAGTATTTCAGAGATGCCAGGAATTCGGGGTTTCCCTCAACCCCAAGAAGTGCATTTTTGGAGTGACCGAAGGCAGATTACTCAGGCACATCATCTCAGAGCAAGGAATCTCCATTGATCCTGAACGCATCGAATCGCTACTTAAGATTCAGCCCCCGGGCAGCAAGAAGGAATTAAAGTCTTTCTTTGGAAAGATTAATTTCGTCCGAAAATTCATCACCAGCTTCGCAGAAATAGTCAAACCTCTCAATGCCATGCTCAAGCAGGACGCTAAAGTTGAATGGACACCAGAGGCCAAACAATCCTTTGAGGAGATCAAACGGGCCATTGCTGGGGCGCCTGTGTTGGTCAGTCCAGATTATCTGAAGCCATTCTATATCTATTCGTTTGCTTCGGAGCATTCTTGTGCCAGTATGTTGACCCAAAAGGATGATGAAGGAAATGAGCATCCGATCACCTTCATGAGCGCACCCCTCAAAGATGCTGAATTGCGTTACCACAACATAGAAAAGCAGGCGTACGCTCTCGTCAGGGGAGTAAAGAAATTTAGACACTACATTCTACGCAACAAGGTGTTCGCAATTGTCCCTAACCCAGCAGTCAAAACACTTCTCATGCAAAACGAGTTGGGCGAACGGAGGGCTAAGTGGGTCACCCTGCTCTAAGAATATGAAATGGAGATCCAACCAATGAAGTTGGTAAGAGGACAGGCACTCACCCGTACAATGGCCGAAACAGCAACAGAGGCCGGACCTGAACTCACGGTACAGCAATATCAGCTTGAAGATGTCTCCCCGGGGGAGTGGTATCAAGATGTCGTTTATTATCTGCTCAATCATAAGTGTCCGTCGCATTTGCAAGGAGTCCAGAAGAGGGCCCTCAAATTGAAAAGCAATGGTTATATGTTACAGGGGTCCATTCTCTACAAGAAGAATCATGAGGGCGTTTATCTAAGATGCCTCGGCAAGGAGGAAGCAGGACGTGTTCTGAGGGAGTTTCACGATAAGTTTGGTACAGGCCATGGTTCGGGTTCTTCTACGGCACATCAGATATTAGGGACAGGGTACTATTGGCCAACGGTCTTCAAAGATGCCCATGGCCATGTCCGTTCATGCCATACGTGCCAGACCGCTGCCACCAGGGAAAGGAACGTTGATGTCCCACTGCAGCTCGTGCTGGAGGTAAGGCCTTTTGCACAGTGGGGTCTCGACTTCATCGGTCCGGTAAGCCCTCCATCATCTGCGGGACACAGGTACATTCTGACCACTACTGATTATTGTACTAGATGGATGGAAGCAATAGTTTGTAAGCATTGTACAACTGAAGTAGTTACTGATTTCTTAGAAAGTTTCATTTTAAATCGCTTTGGTTGTCCGTATGCTCTAGTATGTGACAATGGACCTGCCTTCGCTTCTTTAAAATTTGCTAGCTGGGCGTTTGACTATGGGATTGCCCTCAAATTTTCATCCAATTACTACCCTCAGGGCAATGGCCTTGCCGAGTCCACAAACAAGAATTTGATTACCATGATCAAAAGGCTGCTAGATAGGAATCCCAAGGACTGGCATACCCAGCTCCGTTTCGCCCTTTGGGCTGATCGCACCCACCATAAGGCTGCCCTTGGTGATTCCCCGTTCCACCTTGTCTATGGCCTTGAGCCAATATTCCCCATCCACCTGAAAATTCTGACTCTTCAGTTCATCAACGACTTTTATGGAGGAGATCGTAGGGAAGCTCATTTAGCTGAACTTTTACATTTAGAGGAAGTCCGAGACCGCGCAATAGAAAATTTCGCCAGGCATCAGGGCGTGGTGAAGAGATGGTTCGACCGTCGAGCCAAAATCAAGGCCTTCAGGATTGCAGATTTGGTCCTATATTGGGACAAGGCCCATGAAAAGAAAGGGGGACACAATAAATTCGACAAGCTCTGGCTTGGCCCCTTTCAGATAGCTGAGATTTTGGGAGATAATGCCTTCTGCTTGAAAAACTTAACCGGTGAAAACGTCATGTTGCCAGTCAACGGGCAGCACCTGAAGCATTACTTCCAAGCTTGAGCTCCTTCGAGCTCTTCGCTGTAAATACCTGTGCATAGGTTAGAATAGTTGCTTTCTTGCTTGTGGCGTTTTGTTCGCGTCATTTTTTTGCTTTCTCCCTCCCGGCAGTTTTGTTTCGAGAGAGGTTTCCCGCTCCTTTGTGGTGGTCGTGCTTGCCTAACAAGCGGTTCACTCTGCTGTCTGTTCTTTGTGTTCTCTGGCTAAACATTCACTCTAGACTATCGGTCTTTGCAGAGCTGTCCGTGAATGATTTCCCTGTCTGAATTCTGCTCAGAACTTGACCCTTCGCTGGATCTTCTTACCCGCATCTCGGATCTCGCACAAATTACATAATAATAAATTTTGAAGGACCGTGCTATGGTTGTCACGACCCCCAAGTGAGTGAAAAATCCTAAAGTCTACTCCAGTGACCACTGCAGTCTCAAACCCATTGTAGGCTTCAATGCTTACCCGGTCAAGCTAAATGGTGAAAGAGAAATGAAATATCAAAGCAAAAAGAAGAGAAAATAAAACCTGAAAAGGAAATAAACGACCATATGGGTGTTCGGATAACTCTACCGGGGCTATGGACGCCCGGCCGGCAGTAGAGCAATATCCATGAGATTGTAGCGACAACTCCGCCAGGGCTATGGACGTCTGACTGGCAACGGGGCAATGTCCAGGTTACTTTTGGTGTTAGACAACTTATGTAGCTCACTTGGTTCAAGTAATAACCTTGGTTACTATCCCTAGGAAAAGAATAAACTCACTCTACACCCACTTTCGAGATGTCATGTAAGCTGACCCAATTAAGGATCTCGCTCTCCCGGATTCATCCTTGGAAACTGTTTCTGGTCTGCGAAACCAGAGATTCTGGGTCCTGAATGAATATTTATCCCTAGAACGCTCTTGAGAGTTCTCCAGCGGAGTCGCCATTTGTTGTGCCCTCAGCACACATGCCCCGTTGGGAACGGGGACCCTCTTTTCTTTCGCCTTGTCGGGTCTGTCAGGGTTGCCTCGTTTTGCGTGCCCCTCTTTTTTGACGTTTTGCATGATCGATATTGCCCTAAAGTTTCATCCTAAGATCGACCGTGGTTCCCCTTTTTTAATTTTGGTGCCCTCCGGGGCCTTGTGGGTTCCTTAGGCCATTCGGGCTTTGGGGTAGCCCTGGGCCCCTCCGGGGTTCCCTTATCGGGTTTCCCCCTTTCATTTGCCGCCCCTGGCGGCGTTTCCTGGGCCTCGGGGTTCCTTATCGGGTTCCCCTTTACGGTTGCATTACGGCGGCGTTTCCCAACATCTTTCATCTCCGGGCTTATGCGGCGTTTTCGCATTCCGTAGGTGTTCAGAAAATTCCCTGCCGGCCTATGCTCCTTTGGGCCCCGGGGGCTGGAAGTTCGCCCTTGGACTTCCGTCCGGGGATCACCGTCTGCGACGGCGACCCTCTGTCCGCCTCCCTCCCTCCGGGCCCCGATCGCTCTGTCGCCGCCGCCGTTACCGTTCAAACCAAAACCTCGGAGGCGAACTCTTCACCGCCTCCCGCCCTCCGGGCCCCGATCCCTCTGTCGCTGCCACCGTCGTCCGAAGTCACCAAGGGTTCATGCGGCGGTCGTTGTTGCGCAGCCTCCCGCCCTCCGGGCCCCGATCACTCTGTCGCCGCTGCCGTCGTCCGAAGTCACCAAGGGTTCATGCGGCGGCCGTTGTTGCGCAGCCTCCCGTCCGCCGGATCCCGAAGCCCTCGTCGCCGCCGCCGACTCAAATTTGAATCTCACCCACTTTTGGCGCGGACGTACGAGGCATTAAATGCGGCATTAATGAGCGGTTGGGTATATAAACCGAAGTTCGCCAATGTCTTTTTCACTTAGCGAATTTGATCGAGTTGGAGCAGCGGTTGAATTGGAGCCCACTGCAATCACCCTCGACACGATCGTCACCATCAACCTCGCTTCGTCGACTCCACCGGTGAATTCCATCACCTTCCCGCTTCACGAGTTGCAGGTAGGCCATCCTCATTCACTCTCCTGTCATTTTTTGATCTTTTGGTGGATTTCGGTAAAACAAGCAAATAAAGTGAAATTGCGTAAAATGAACACCTCCCCAGCGCGCCCATAACCCATATCCTGAAATTTTCCGGGGCCCATCGAAAGTCCTTCGCCATTGATTCGAGGCTTTCCTTTCCCCCGGCTGTTCTTTGCACAGGGCGGAACAGCGCCCCGGGCCCGACCTCTGCCTTGGCCGTCCGCCTTTACCGAAGTTTTCCCTTTCGAAGTTGGGCTCTTTTGAGTGATTCGTCCTCCAAGCGTCCGGACCCCGGACCTCGGGCCTCCGCGGCAAGTTTACCGCCATTTTTAAATGTCAAAATCCCTCGGCGAGGCACCTGCTTCCGCATCCCCACGACCTTCCGGGCCCGGCCATCCGGAGTTCCGACCCCGGAACTCCGTGAAGTTCCGCCGTCCCTCACGGCGAAACCCTCCCGGCTGCCCGACCTTCGGGCTCCGGGCTCGCTTTCACCGTCGCCGTCGCCCGAGCTATGATGAAATTTCCTGGCGGCCGTCAACCTGCGTCGCCCCGTCCCCGGGGCCCCGTTGGCCTCTTCGCCGTCGCTGTCGCCCCGTCACCCGGATCCTGGTTCTCCTTTCACCGCCGCTGTGCAAGTCATCACCAAATACCCTTGGCAGCCCGTACCTCACGCCGTTCCGCCTCCTGGGTCCCGGTGTCGCTCTCGCCGCCGTCGCCTGTGGATTGTCGTAGCCTCCAGGCGGCCGTCACCTAGCGTCCCCCCGTCCTCCGGGGCCCGGTGCTCCGAAGGCCATCTGGTCTAAAACTGTGAAACCAAGCCTGATTGCGCCCAACCTTTCCCTCTGGGCTTCCGCCTCCGGACTTCCGTCAGGTGTCCGCCACTGCCGGCTTCCTTCGACTGACTGCCTTCGGGCCTGAAACCCCCGGAGTTCCCCAAATCGATCCAAATCAATCCAAATCGAGAATCTGACTTCGACCCATGCCTTAAATCAGGCCTTTCTCCATCATGGGTCTCTTAGAACATCAAAATCTGACCAACGGGGGTATCTGGGAACTTTCGGGCGTGTTTGCCCTTCCTGGCAGCATTCCTGCCAGGGAAGTCCGGCCCTCCAGGCCCGGATTGCTCATTTTCCCTGAAAGGAAATCGATATCGTTAGAGAATTAAATTCATGATGCATTTAAATGGTTAGGTATATGATATGCTCATAATACGGACTAACATTAACGTTTTTTGTGTTTTGTTGTGCTGACTTCACCCTCTGCTTGCAGGATATATGGAATCGGCCGCAGGAACTTCAGGGGCCTCTACCGAAAAGGACAAGGGTAAGAAATCTGGAAGGGCCGCCCGTGGGAAAGACGACAAAGACCAAATGAAGTTTCAATTTCAAGGTGAGCCGATCCAGTCAAAGGTCTCGACTGACTGGAAGGAGATCTCAGACACCAACATAGGCCAAGTGGACATAGATGAGTTCACCCAGAGGGTCAAGGTTGACCCTAAGACAAAGAATGCACGATTGATACGCCAAAGCGGAATTGCTAAAGCTACTAGCTTCCCTCCATCTCTAATAGCACCTGAACTGGTAATGGCTTGCCGAGAAGCCTACTAGACGGACACGCGAACGATCGTGGACAAAGAAGGGAATATCCTTGCTGACATGTCACCAGAAGGAATTACAAAAATATTCCACATCCCTATGTTCCCGCATATGCAAGTCCCCACTCTGGAGCAGTGTCAGGCAGCGTGGGATGCCAATCCATTGGGCATCAAGAAGTCGATCAACATTTATTGGTTGAAGGAAAAACGGGGCAGCGCAGCAAAGGTTCCCCAAGAGCTGTTCCGCAACGATTTTCAAGAGGACTATCATGACTTGGTAACCATGCTAAGCAGGGTCATGGGCCTCCCAGCAGCCGCCTACTTCCAGGAGTGGATGGCTTACTATATTGAGCAAATCATACGGGGAAACGGGGACGTGAAAACCAAGAGCTCGTTCGACTGGGGGAGTATTATCAGCAACTGCTTCCACGAGCAGTTTGTGAATGTCAAGAAAAGCAACAAGTTCTACATGACCTCGTACCTGGTGTACTCCTTGGCAGGTCAGAGACAGTATAGTGGACTCTTCACGGCCCCGGATGGGGATCACAAGCGGGGGCTTAAACCTTTTGACCGGTACCCTCAGCTACAATACCGCTACTTCAAAAAGGAGTACCACCGGATCAATGATGCTTTCATAGGCCATATTATCAGATTGATAGCTGGGGACTTCGAGAGAAGGGTATCTCACAGTGCTAGGGCACTCCTGAAGGAGTATACCTTCTTATACATTTAGTTCCCTAAGTTTACTTACATCCGTGCCCAAGGGTTCACGGAACGGCCGAACAAGCTGCCTAGGTACCCGAATGACCGTATCATCCTCCTGGAGCTTTCCCGGCAGCTCCAACATATTCAAGCAGTCTTCAGCCAAAAGCACGTAGCAGGGATCCCTTATCCCATGACCCTCGGCCAAGGCCTCTACCACCTGCAAACATCTCAATGCGCAGGTAACTCAGAAAAGGAACTCAAAGAGTATAACTTTGAGTGGTACACGGCTCGCCCACGGATGGACCCCCACGGCCACGTCAGGAAAGCGCTAGGGCCGGCATACGCCCACCAGTACCATGTTGAAGATTTCTGGGCAGATTGTAGAGATGATAAGGAGGTCCGAAAGAGACACTACATGCGAATGACATTGTAGTTCTTGAGGAGGGTACAACTGTTTCCGGTGCCAAACCAACTTGAAGAGGATGAGTCTACCCTTGTGCACCTAAGGTACCCTGCGGTTGCCGACCTGGCAATCCCCTCCATCGACTGGGACGAGCAAGAGGTCGAGGACCTGGATACCATCACGCAGCCAATCATAGCTCGTACAAAGGAGTGGGTTGATGGGCAAGCGGCACAACTGAAATGACAGGGGGTGACTCTAACATATGAAGCTCTCAAAAGTGAGCCAAGCGCCATAGAGGACGTTGCCGCCTCCCCATCAGCTGGTGAGACTTCCAAGTTTCCCCCTATCACCAGGTCCCAGAAGAGGAAAGAAGCAGAAACATCACAGTCTGCGGACCCCAAAGAGCAAATAGCGAGGGGCACGGGAGGCTCATCCCCCAAAAGACTTAAGCAGATAATGACTATAACAGAGACGCAGCCCCCCTTGCTCCTTCCTCCCTCAACTGGTGCGTTGCCCGCCTCTCAGGCTGCAATCGCCTCATCTCTATCGGCGGTGGACATTTCTGTCCACCTTGCCTCTTCGCCCCCGGCCGGGTCCATAATCAATATCGACTCTTCCTTGAGCATGACTACTTCCCCTTCCTCTGCTGCCGCCATGTCCCCCATCACCTCCCTGCCTCTGGCAACAATACCATCGCTTGTTCCCCTTTCTAGCGTGCCCGAGGCCATTACACGGCACCTGCAGAGCCTTCCTCCTGAGCTCTCCCAACTCCTAATGGACCCCGCTCTCCAAGCAGCCCTGGCCTAGGCCCTTGCAACATCTCAGCCTTCGCAACCACCAACAGGTCCACCGGCCATGGAGGCCACAATGCAGATTTCCAAGGAAATGGAGGAACTGGAACAGGAGGCGTCCAAGCCTATCGAAGGGGAGGCCGATGATTATTATGAGCAACCTGAATTTGAGCATAGAACCATCAACAAGGTTGCCTACGAGGAAGAAGAGACAGGCTCTTCTGAGAGCGGGGACGGAGAGGATGACTCAGGTGCTAAGGAAATTATTCAAGTCTTCTCTGAGGACGAGGAAGAGGAGTTGGCCCAGCAGCCTAAAAATGTTGGGGAGGAGATAGAGCAGTCGCTGCGTGGTGAGCAGGAGCAGCCGCAAGAAGAGCAGCCAAAAGGGGATATCATTGAGGCTGAGACCCCCGTTGTGAAGAGTCAAGAACCCAAGGCCGCTGAAGAGAAGAAAGAAGAAGGGGCAGCCAAAGAACAAGACCCCACTCAGATACTGGCCACCGAGACACCAATTAAGCACCTCGTGCTTTATCAAGATTCTGACGAGGAGGAGGATGCTGCTAGGGAAAAGGAAGAACTTGAAAAGGAAAATGAGGCAGAAGTCTTGCCTTTGACTGAGACGGGTGAGGGCAGCCATGATACACCCGAGGATAAATCCGCCATGCTCGACTGGCTGGAAAAGCAACTTGAAAAGGCTACTCCAGTCCTGAGCGACCCAAGGTCGAGATTGGAAGCCATCTTGGCTCGATCTCTAGCCACAAAAAAGAAGGAGAAGAAGCCTAAGGTCCATTCCAGGATAACCATGGATGCTTCTGGCTCCCGAGCTACACAAATAGCAACGCCAACTATTGGCCAGGCTAGGGTAAGTTACAACATCTCCACGATCGACCTCGGGACAGCAACCAGGGAACAGAAAGTCGGACATCTAGAAGAGTCGGTGGCCACGGTAGTACACCTGATTAAACAAGATAAGGTTACCAAGGACGAGCTTAAGGCGCAGGTTGCTGCCCTAACGGACTACATCCAGCAGTGGTCTTCAATAGACGACCTCCCCACTACCTCAACGGCCACGCCACAGCTACTCTCCAAAGAGCAGATAGATAAGCTGAAAAGGAGGAAAAACTTAGAGAAGACCACGGAGGACTGGTTCCAGCAAGTTGCTAAGGTCGAAAACATAAGGATCGGCTTGGCTGTGCAGATAGCCAACAAGTTCCTGGCCCTGGTTCAGTCCTTGGAAAGCACGAAGAAGCTCTGCACCAGCTTCCCCGCGATCTACGACTCTGCCTTCCCAAAGGTTGAGGCCATCCTCCAAATGCCAGAAAGCACGTGGGAAGAGAAGCTGGAATTGAAGAAGGAGGATCACTAGTTGGTGGACATATGGCGCAGGGACCTCATCAACCGAAGGGAGAGGATGGAGCAGATCCAGAGCAGGGTGGATCCAGATATTGCATGGATCAAGGAAATCCGAGCAGAATGCGTCGAGTACCTCAAGATGATAATGGGCCATGATATGCCCACGGTGCAGTTGGATGCGGAAAAGGTTAGGTCATACTTTGAGGAGAGAATGAAGGACAGGACAGCTGGAGATATCACAACGGACTTCTTGAGTTTCGCTGCCCGTGCCTTCGATAGATCAGAGCTCTTCAGGGATCAGGGCTCAAAGTATGACGAGGACTGGAAGCAGCTAGAAGAGAACACTAAAGAATGGAGCTACCAGTCATTAAGATGCAAAGTCCTCGAGGTGGACAAGCTCCAAGCCGTCATCCTCAAGCATATTGAACACGCAGCCTCCAAGGAGCATCTAGACAGCCCAGCCAAGGAAGGAGACCTCCCAGAAAAGTAGCTACAGCCAAAGAAACAGCAATCAGCTACAGGACAAAAATGCAAATAGTGTCATCCACCGGATGACGAAATAGGGAAAAAACAAGAGATGTTTTTTAATTATAAATCTATTTGGGGGTAGGTGAAACCCTATTTTGTAATGAATCTTGGCCACACAATTGTAATGAATCTTGGCCATTCATTTTACTTTTGGAAAACTATAAATAGAGCACTCCTCTCATTTGCAAAGTGAGAGTTGAGTTGTTGTAAAGGCATGCTGCTGAAATTTATGAGAAATAGCATTGACTTGGTGCATTTCTTTGTTTTATCTCATGTCTATTGATTCACTTCTCCAATATTAGATGTTAGCTTAGATCTCTTTGTTGTTTAGTTAGCTATTCATGTTATTTGGATAATCTTAGGAATGCTGTTGGCTGTTCATGAAAATTCCTGCTTTGTTGATGATCCCTTAGTCCATACTTTTTGTTGTCTGCTGAAGGTAGATAGCTTTGCAAAGTTAGCCTGGACTTGATTTAAGCTGCCTCGAACACTTATCTTTAATTCATGCATGTATGTGGTGGATGAAGGATAAAAATCTGTAGCCCTTAGAAGATTGCACAATTTCCATGATACTGTGAAATCCCTGGTTAAGTGGGATATTGTTTTGAAGGAATTGTCCATCGCAGGGACTCCATTATCACTATTCGCAGCAAGCTTTAGGCTTAGGAACTTTTCCTCCTCTTCGCTCTTTTTCACTTTCTTTTTGAAACTGAACAACACCAAGGTTCATTGCACATTATAAAGCAAAATCTAACAACTAGATGGAGTTTGAGACTGCTGTTTGAACCTACAGCCAAGACATAACTGCTTACATATTAAGGACTCCTTTTTGAAGATCCAATTTCATGCTTTGAGCCCATACTTTGTGTTTCTGTAAGGCCGCCTTGTGATTCCAGCAAATCACATCAAACTACTGAGGTATCTAAGCATTGTCATGACCTGACATCCGAGAGACCTTGGGATAGTGTTCTACAACTTGATTGTGGAAGATTGTCTTTCAAGAGAGGTAGTGCACCTATGCACTGCCTGTGTTGAGAAGTGCATAAAAACACCATCAACAGCCTTCCCATATGATGGGGTCTTCATTGTTTTCAATGCAAACTCTTTCTAAGTCTACCCTACCTTTATTCTATTCTTCGCAACCTCCTTCAATAGTCATACAACTAGTAATCACTTTCCCATCCTGTACCTTGAATGCACCTCCATTGGTCAATGCGTAGGTATCACCTTTTAGTTTGTAGTCTCTTTTTCTTCCTACACTCCCTCCATAGTCTTCTAAAGGAAGTGTCCGTGGAATTCATTTTCATATGTAGCCTTAGCCATTTTGTATCCAAGGGCAGACAATTAGAGAAGGAGCGCAGGAGACCATTCAAAATGGAGCCATATAGAGGAAAAGTCATGACCATGTTTTCAATAGAGTTATTTTGCAAAATGAAATAGACAATGTTCAAACTCAATTCCAAAGAATGAATCTAGATGATTGTAATTTGCAACAAGCAAGTCCTCAATTACAGAAGTCTACTCGGGAGAGGAGACGTCCTTTAAAATTTTCTGATTATGAACTATTGTATTTAGAAAGGTAGAGCTAGATCTTTTAATATCCGATCAAACTAAACCAACTACTTTCAAAGAATCTTGTCAAGCTAGTGATTTTGCAAAATGGCATGATGCAATGCAAGATGAAATGAGTTCATTGTAGGCTAATAACACTTGGGATTTATTGCAGAACCTTGAAAAATCGTTGGGTGTATAAGTTGAAAGAAGAGGATGCAAGCAAGAAACGTTATCATGCCAGGCTGGTTGTAAAAGGGTATGATCAATAAAAAGGAATTGATTTTATTGAAATTTTCTCTCTAGTTGTGAGAATGAACACAATCCAGGCAGTTTTGGGATTGGTTGTAGTTTGGGATCTTGAACTTGACTAGTTCGATGTCAAGACAACCTTTATACATGGTGATTTTGATGAAGAGTTATACATGGACCAACCGTAAGGCTTTAAACAACAAACACAAGAAAATATTTATTTCAGGCTAAGGCATAGCTTGTATGGGCTCAAGCAAGCACCACAACAATGGTATGTTAAGTTAGATCACTTCATGATTGAGCACAATTTTATCAGGTGTGAATCAGAGCCATGTGTTTATTACAAGTAGCTTCCTACTCATGAATTTTTTATTCTCTTTCTCTACATAGATGGCATGTTAGCCGGTACAAGTCAAAGGATTGTTTTTGAGTTAAAAGCACAATTAGCTACATGGGTTTCTATGAAAGACTTAGGTGTAGCCAAGAAGATTCTTGGAATGATGATCATAAGAGATAGCCGAAAGAAAGAACTCATGTTATCACAAAAGGCATACATTGACAAGGATGTAGATATATTTGGTATGATTGATGTAAAATTTGTTTCTATTCCTATTGCTACTCATTTTCATTTATCTTCTAATTTTTGTCCAAAAACACAAGAGGATAAATATTTTGTGGAGAGAATTGCTTATAGACCTACAATTGGTAGTATTGTGTATGCCATGGTTTCCACTCATCCTAACATTGCTCATGTAGTGGGAGGTGTGAGCAAGTTCACGAGCAATCCCAAAAAGTCTTATTGGGAAGAAGTCAAATGGATTTTAAGGTATCTTAAAGGTACTACTAATTATGCTTTTTTTTTTTGGTGGAAATAATGTTCAACTACAAGGTTTCACTGATTCTGATAGTGGCAAAGATTTAGATAAAAAAAGGTCTACCATTGGCTATGTTTTCATGTTTGTTGATGCAACCATTAGTTAGGTCTCCAAACTGCAATATTTTGTTGCTCTTTCTTTTGTTGAGGATAAGTATTTGGTTGTTTCTGAAGGTGCTAGGTGTTGAGAACTAAAGCCCAATGGACACATCTTTTTTTTTCCCTCCATTTTTTGTCAATTCATATTCTTATTGTTTGGTATGAATTGCACCATTATTTATGTTGTATTTCTCTTTCGTAATAGTTGTTGTTGAGAATAATAAAATTCCTCTATTTAGTGTGGATGTAGCCATATTTTGGTGAACGACGATAAAATCTTAGTGTCATATTTTATTTATGTTTTCTCATCTATAATTGCTCTATTTTCTACCTCTTTTTTTTTCGCTCTTCATTCTTTGCAATTGGTAGTAGAGTTGTATGGTGACAGTATAGCTATTTGCGAAATTGGTGTTGAATTTCCTGAATTATGGAGAAAGTGAAGATAGAGAAATTCTTGAGTTAGAATTTTAGTTTATGGAAGGTGCAAATGGAGTCATTGCTAATAAAGAAAGACCTCTCACTCGCGCATGATGGGATAGTGAAGAAACCAAGTTCAATGATTGATGAAGAGTGGGAGAAGCTGGACAAGAAGGCAAAGGCTATGATTTTCCTCTTGTTATCTAGTAATGTACTGTTTAATGTTTCAACAAAAAAGACATCAAAGGAATTGTGGGATAAACTTTCTTCAATGTCTGAGATGGCTTCGACGTCTAATAATTTTTTTATTATGAAAAGGTTGTATAACCTAAAAATGAAAGAAGGTGGAATTATGTCCAACCACCTTAATGAATTTAACACAATGATTACTCAATTAGTTTTAGTGGATGTCAACTTGGATGATAAAATTAAAGCAATTGTATTGCTGTGTTCACTACCTAATAGCTGGGAGGGAGTTGTTATGGCTATGAGTACTATTGTGCCTACGAAAAATAAATTGAAGTTTGATGATGTCAAGCTATTCTCCTCAGTGAAGATATGCAAAGGAAGAACCAAGAGACCTCTTCAGGTGAAGCCCTAACTATTGTTTGTAGAGGTAGACCTCATAGAAGTAGAGACAATAACAAGAGAAGATCAAAATCCAAATGTAGAATTGGCGACTATTAGTTTTGTGGTAAGCCTGGTAACACTAAAAAAGATTGTTATTCCTATAAGAAGGAACAAGAGAAGGTTAAATACAACAACGTTAATGTTGTTTATGAACACAATGATAGTGTTTTGATTTTTTCCATAAGTGAAAACACTTCATATTTGTGGGTTTTAGATTCAAGTGCATCTTTCCATGCTAATTCTTGTTTGGATGTCTTCTCTACTTATCAAGCAGGATAGTTTGGGAATGTTTATTTGGGGGATAACAAATCTTTAGAGATCATTGGTAAAGGGATGTTCTCTTACAATCCAAGAATGGTAGCACATGGCTTTTGCAAGATGTTCGACATGTTCCAAAACTCAAGAAGAATTTTATTTCTATAAGCCAACTATTTTCACAAGGCTGCAATACTTTTTTCTTTCTGGATTCATGGAAAGTTAATAAGGGTGCCCTATAGATTGACAAAGGAGATAGAGTGGGCAACTTATATGTTTTTGAGAATTTTTTTCAAGTGTGAGCTACTATGTCATTGACGGACAATGAGATTGTACTTTGGCACCAATGTCTTGGACACATGAGTAAAAAAGGCCTTGAAGTGATGGTCAAAAGAGATCAATTATCGGGTTTGAAATCAGTGGATTTGGAATTTTTCCTTGACATTGTCTTTATGGAAAATAGAAGAGGGTCAACTTCTTGAAGACGGGATGTGAAAAGCGTACTTCACCTTTGGAGCTTGTCTACTCGGATGTCTTTGGACTGACAGAGGTAACCTCTCTTGGAGGGGCTAACTATTTTGTAACTTTCCTTGATGATTGTACTAGGAAGATCTTGATTTTTATGATTAATAGGAAATATGAGGTTTTTAGCATATTTAAAGTTTTCAAAGCCTTAGCTAAAAATCAAACCGGGCATAATATAAAATGTTTGCAAATGGATAACGATGGCGAATTTTTCTCATTGGACTTTGTTAATTATTGTCCTGACAATGGTATTTGAAGTATCAAAATTTTTCCTTTTATACCTCAATTAAATGGGGCTGTAGAGATTTTGAATAGAACAATTTTGGAGAAAGCGCATTGTATGCTTTCAAATGCTGGAATGGGAAAAGATTTTTACGTTGAAGCTTGCAACACAACAATTTATTTAATTAATTGAAGCCCATCATCATGATTATATTTTTTTATTCCATAGGAGGAGTGGCTTGGAAAGGGGCTCTACTATTCACATCTTTGGGTATTTGGATGTGAGCCATTTGCTCTTGTTCACAAGGAGAAACGATTCAAATTGGATCCAAAATCTTAGAAGTGCATTTTTGTTGGGTATGGAGAAGATCAGTATGTATTTTGGCTGTGGGATCCTATCTTCAATAAGATTACTCATAGCAGGAATGTGGTTTTTAATGAGCATGTTTTTCCAGCTTTGCAGACACATGTAGTAGTTACTAAGGAATATGTACCTTTCTTAGTTTTTGGAAATGATCATTTAAATGGATCATCTGGTAGTAATTTTCAGTTAGGTAAAGTAAGTGGACTGAATTATTCACCCACCTCTATTTTGTCTCCTACCCCTTCGATGAGGTCATCCCTAGTTTCTCCAACTTGTGGAGGTAATAGTTTGTTTGAGCAGCCTTTTAAGAGTGAAATTTAGTCTCCTTGAAATCCTGGGCACCCCTCTCAGACTCCTCTGTTTTCCACACAGGATCTAATTTCTATCTTGCATCCTTTCAAATTGAGTACATAACCCCCATTTCTCTCTATGTAGGGTCCTTTTCATGGTGTACAAACTTTATCTCATGCAACTTAGGCTTCACCAAACATACTACAGCCTGCTATTGATAATTCATTGTCTTTGAGATCTCATTCACTTCCTTTTTTGAATTTTTTGCAACCTTCACATATGATGGGGTCTTCATTGTTTTCAACGCAACCTCTTTCTGAGTCTACACCTCCTTTATTCTATTCTTTGCAGCCTCCTTCAATATTCATACAACCAGTAATCACTTCTTTTTCCTCTACACTAAAGGTGCCTCCATTGGTCAATGTGTAGGGTCCATCTTTTAGTTTGCAGTCTCTTTATCTTCCTACAATCCCTCTGAAGTCTTCTGAAGGAAGCATCAGTGTAATTCATTTTCATACACAAACTCAGCCATTTGGTATGCAAGGGTAGACAATTGGATATCGGGTAGAGGAGACCATTCAAACTGGAGCCATATAGAGGAAGAGTCATGACCATGTTTCGAATAGAGGTATTTTGAAAAATGAAATAGAGAATGTTCAAAATCAATTCCAAAGAATGAATCTAGATGATTCTCATTTCCAATAGGCAATTCTTTAATTATGAAGGTCTACCTGGGAGAGGAGACGTCCTTTAAATTTTTTTGATTATGAACTATTGTATTTAGAAGAGGTAGAGCTAGATCTTTTAATTTATGATCAGACTGAACCAGCTACTTTCAAAGAAGCTTGTCAAGCAAGTGATTCTACAAAATGGCATGATGCAATGCAAGATAAAAAGAGTTCATTGTAGCCTAATAACACTTGGGATTTAGTGTCACTTCCGTGTAATCACAAACCCTTGAAAAATCATTAGGTGTGTAAGTTGAAAGAAGAGGATACAAGAAAGAAACATTATCATGTCATGCTAGTTGTAAAAGGGTATGGTCAATAGAAAGGCATTGATTTTAATGAAATTTTATGTCCAGTTGTGAGAATGAACACAATCCAGGTAGTTTTGGGATTGGTTGCAATTTAGCATCTTGAACTTGACTAGTTCAATGTCAAGACAAATTTTTTACATGCTGATGTTGATGAAAAGTTATACACGAAGCATCCAGAAGGTTTTAAACAACAAGGATACGAACATCTTTATTGCAGGTTGAAGCACAACTTGTATGGGCTCAAGCAAGCCCCGCGACAATGTTATGTTATGTTTGATCACTTCATGATTGAGCATGAGTTTATTAGGTGTGAATTAGATCCATGCATTTGTTACGAGTAGCTTCCTACTAGTCAATTTTTTATTCTCTTGCTCTACGTACATGACTTGCTGGTAGTTAGTACTAGTCAGAGGATTGTTTCTGAGTTAAAAGCATAATTAACTACGTGGTTTGCTATGAAAGACTTAGGTGTAGACAAGAAGATTCTTGGAATGATGATCACAAGAGATTGAAAAAAGAAAGAACTCATGTTAACACAAAAGGCATACATTGACAAGGTTGTAGATAGATTTGGTATGGCTAATGCAAAAGCTGTTTCTATTCCTCTTGCTACTCATTTTCATTTGTCTTATGATTTGTGTCCAAAAGCACAAGAGGATAAAGACATTATGGAGAGCATTCCTTATAGTTCTTCAGTTGGTAGTATTATGTATGCCATGGTTTCCACTCGTCCTGACATTGCTCATGCAGTGGGAGTTGTGAGCAGGCTCATGAGCAATCCCAGAAAGTCTCATTGGGAAGCAGTCAAATAGATTTTAAGGTATCTTAAAGGTACTACTGATTATGCTTTATGTTTTGGTGGAAATGAAGTTCAGCTGCAAGGTTTTACTGATTCTAATCTTCGCAGATATTTAGATAAATGAAGGTCTACCACTAGCTATGTTTTCATGTTTGTTGGTGCAGCCATTAGTTGGGTCTTGAGGTTGCAACATTTTGTTATTCTTTCTTTTGTTGAAGCTAAGTATTTGGCTCTTTCTCAAGGTGCTAGGTGTTGAGAAAGGTAGCCCAATGGACACATCTTTCTTTTTTTGTCCATTCCTTGTCTAGATTCATCTTCTTATTGTTTGGTGTAAATTGAAACATTATTTATGTTGCACTTCTCTTTGTAACAGTTGTTGTTGAGAGGAGTAAAATTCCTTTGCTTAGTGTCGATGTACCCATATTTTGGTGTACCACGATAAAATCCTAGTGTCATATTTCATTTATGTTTTCTCATCTGTAATTGCTCTATTTTTTGCATCTTTTTTTCTCTTTTCATTCTTTTCAATTGGTATCAGAGTTATATAGTGACGGTATACCTATTTGGGAAATTGGTGTTGAATTTCATGAATAATGGAGGTGATGAGCTCAAAATGTGCTCATAGTTTGGATATTATGATGAACTTTTAATACCTTTACTTTTATTATTCGTGGTTGTTTAAACTCTTTTGAAACCTTTTATGGGGATATCCTATAGCAAAACATTTTCGTATTCTTGCAGCCTATTGTGTTGTCTTGACTACATTTATTACCCCATTGACTCCCTAAATGACTAGTATATCACATATAGTTAATCTCGGTCTTGCAGTAAAGTCTATTTCCTGCACAACTTCGAGGAAGCTCTGGCGAAGACTCTTCGACCGAAACCATTGGGAAAGGATTTTTAATGACAGTCAATCTGGAAAGAGTGGAGTGCTATATTCTCTCTAAATCGGGTTGAACAAATAAATTCATTTATGAAGTTTGTTCCTTGATTCTGGGATACACTTTACTTCCATCTCTTTCTTTGATAGGGTTAGTTAGTTAGTTGTTCTCCTAATTTTAAATAAAGTACTCCTCCTACGCGAGTGAAAAAGGAGATGATAGTTAGAAGTAAGATAGAAACATAGTGATAGAGAGATAGCAGATATCATGTAAGAGTCAGTATGATAATAATGAAAAGCAGAATCTGTATGACAAGAGATAGTTTTTGTTGTTAGTTTCCATATCAACAAAGCAATGTATACCATTATGTTTTCATGAATAAAGTTTGATGAAGTTCTAAGTTCAACACTTGTGTAATTAGTAGATGCTTGCTAAGGGGGCCCACTTAGTAAGCATCTATAGCTAGTTAGTTAGCTGTTCTTTTATGTTGATCATCAGTTAGCTTTCATCTTTGAAGTTTTCATACAAACTCAGTCTTGTATTGCTCCTACAGCATCAGAAATCCATCCCTGTGTCTGTTCCTACAGCATAAGGCCAGTTCATAGTTTGTGTTTCAGTCATAGTTGTTATGGTTTCTATTTTAGTCAAATCATGGTTGAGTTCAAAGAACTTTGCATTACCTTCCTGTAGCGTAGATATAATTCCTTCCAAGTATTTATTTCTGTTAAGTTGTGACCGAAACTAGTTCTTAGTGCATATATTGTGCTGCACCATTCAAAGTATATGTTCCCTAGTTTGACAAGTAAATGAACATCAATAAAGAGATATTAGTCACCTGCTAGAATGTCCAATTCCTAGGAAAGGTTTTACTATGATTTTTATATCCTTTTGTGGGCGCGACCATTTTTGATGCTATTGTCGGGGATGGCATCAAGCTAAGAATTTTTCAGAAGTCATTTTTAGCATTAGTTTAGTTTGTTAGTCAAAATTTTCAAAATATTTCAAATCACCATTTGCATGCATAGAAGAAGAAGAGATGCACTCGGAAGGTTCCTCCCTGAAAATTTGTTTGTTGAACTACTATTTAACCTGGTTGACGAAGAACCTGAGGAAAATCCATTTGCTCTAATATTCTAGCAAGCAAATATGGCAAATAATCCACCTAATCCACCTCCTGCTTTTGAGTTTCCCATTGTTCCCTAGCGAGATACTGACAATCCTAAAAATATTCCTTCTTCATTGCTTCCCAAATTCTATGGCCTAGTTACGGAGGAGCCATAAAATTTTCTGTTTGAGTTTGATGTCCTCTGTCATAGTTATGACTATAATTTAGATGCTCACAAACTAAAGTTGTTTCCTTCCACCTTGAAGGAGGGAGCTCTCAGATGGTTCATGAGTTTGGGAAGAGGTGTTGTTGATAGCTAGGCAGCCATGCAAACAAAATTCCTTGAGAAATATAAGGAATATTGTAAGAGTGCTAGTAAAGATGATGACATATTCAGAATTCAGCAGAAGGAGGATGAAAGTCTTGAAGATTATATCTCAAGATTTTTATTTTCCCTGAAAAGGAACTCAAACCATACTCTCAATGAAGACTCTCAGAGACTACTCTTTCTAAGGGGAATCAATGATGCCTGTATAGACACCCTGGACCTGATGGGAGGAGGTGATATAACCCAACTGCCTTGGGATGATATAAAGAAAATATGTCTTAACTACTCTTGAGCAATAGTTAAGAAAGGTCAAGGTCATCATGCTACAGTGGGGAAGACTTCTTCCAGTGGAGTTTCCCAGATGGAGAAAACAAATTTGATGTCTGCCTTCAAGCAGGATATCATTAATAATATGGCTACACAACTGGACACTATGCAAGCTTGGAAGAAACATGAGGAAGCTGAGGCAGTTTTGGTCGAGTTCTGTCCATACTGTAGACAGAAGAAACGTGACATCAGATGCAAGATGGTGGCTAATCTGGAAGCTAAGCAATTACCTACTGACTTTAAGCTAGTAGAAGGTGATGATGATCAAGTGTTCTTTGTTACACAAAGGAGACCATGGGCTCAAAGACAAGGTATGCCTCAAGATCCTTTCACTTTTAGTAATAGGTATTTTGGCTATAATAACCAATGGCAACCTACATATGGACCACCACCACCCTAGAATACATCTCAACCACATTGGCCTAATTATTAGACCCCACAATGGCAATCTCCTTAAGGAGGTTGACAGCAGCCACAAGGACAATGGACCCCACTCCCAGGTAATTGGCAGCAGAATCCTCAATGGAAAGGTCCTTAGCAATGGCAAAACTAGTCCCATGGGTTCCTGCAGCTTCCATAGTCAAAACAACAGGCCCTTATACCACCTCCTACAACAACTACCACAAATACTGGCCCTCCAAAACAAACACCTATGCTTGCCCAGCCATTGCCAAAACCCAATAATAAGCAACAACAGCAGCCACAGCAGCCTATGTATCTTGCTGAAGCCAACCAATATCAAGCTTATGCCTTAAATGTTAATGATATCCATTTGAGGTCTGTAACCACCCTACCTGCTCCACAACTGCCTCTAATTACTAAAATACCAGATTCTCCCATTGAAGAATCTACTGTACCTACTATTCCTATTGAGTAGATGCCTATAATTGATACGGTTTCTAAGGAATCTGTTTTGCAAAGTCAAGACAAACCACCTTTTCCTCAGAGGTTGCAAAGTACTGCATCTAAATCTATGGAAGAACCCACTCTTGACATTTTGGATCAGCTCAAGAATGTACAAATTCAAATCCCTTTATTTTAGGCTATTAAAGATATTCCCATTTTTGAGAAAGTTGTTAAAGAGGCCTATTTGAAGAAGCTTGGACAAAAGAGAAAGGATCCCCAAACAATTCATGTCTTAGGGAAACTGGCTGATATAATGTTGGAAAATGTTGTCATCCCAAAGTATATTGACCCTGGAAGTCCTGTAGTGCAAATACATATAAATGGCCAAATTGTAAAAAATGTTTTGATTGACTTAGGTGCTGCCATTAATGTCATGACAAAGCATACTATGGACTCCTTGAACATTTCAAACATTAGGTCTACACCTATAGTTCTGCAACTTTCAGATAGCTCCACAATTAAACCTAATGGGATGGTGGAAGATGTAATTGTCACTCTTGAATCTTGGGAGTACCCAATTGATTTCACAATATTATCAGTTAAAGCAACTTTAGGAGAGTATCTAGTTATCCTTGGTAGACCATGGTTAACCACTGTTGATGCCTTTATAGGATGTCATTCTGGAGATATGACCATTTCTGATGGACAGTCCACAAAAAAATTAGCTTTGTATCCGCCTAGTAGACCTCAACTAGATTTGTTCCAACTTGTTTGGCCAGATGTGGGCGAAGAAACTGAAGAAGATAATTTGTTGGTTCAATTAATGATGCATCAAAATGATTCATTCTCACAACTTCAGAATGAGGATGTCTTTCTTTTTCAAATTCTGCAGTTTAACTCTGATATGGGTAGTTCATCTGGTCCAAATAGTAGCCATCTACAATGTTTCCTACAACAACTAAATTCTGAGAGTTCCCTGCCTAAACTTCCTACAATTTTTCATAACTTGCTTCCACAAGAGGTACAAACATCACCTGTAGATTCTATGAGTAATCTCACTAAGCATATAGAATTGTCTCTAGGTCACTGTTTGAATATCAATAGCAAGCTGTCACAATCCTAACAAGTTGTCTTATTAAAAATGCTACAAGATCAGCATAAAGCTTTTGCATGGGAATATGGGGACATGCAAGGAATAGATCCTCGAATTTGTACTCACAGGATCTATATCAAAGAAGATTGTTTACTAGTTAGGCAACCTCAAAGAAGAGTAAATCCAACACTTTAGAGAAATAGTTAAAAATAAGCTTCAAAAGTTGCTTGATGCTGGTTTTATTTACCCAATCTCTGACAGTCAGTGGGTTTCTCCATTAGTTATTGTCCCTAAAAAAGGTGGAAAATGGAGAGTGTGTGTAGATTACAGAGAGTTGAACAGTGCCACTAAAAGAGATCACTTTCCACTACCGTTTGTAGACCAAGTACTAGACTCACTGTCTGGCAAAAGATATTTTTCATTTTTGGATGGCTACAGTGGGTACAATCAGATAAAAATTGCCCCTGAAGATCAAGATAAGACCACTTTTACCTACCCATGGGGAACATTTGCTTACTCGGTCTTTCCTTTTGGTCTATGTAATGCGCCAACAACATTTCAGAGAGTAGTAATCAGTATCTTTGCTGATATATCTAATGACTGTATGGAGATTTATATGGATGATTTCACTACCTATGGAGTTACATTTGAAGAAGCACTGGTGAATTTAGAAAAAGTATTGAAAAGGTGCAAAGAGAAAAATTTGTCTCTAAACAATGAAATGTGTTTTCTAATGATGGAAGAAGGTATTGTTCTAGGCCATCATATTTTTAAGAATAGAATTCAGGTTGACCCTGCTAAAATTGAAATTATTCTGAATTTACAAACTCCTGCAAAACAAAAGGATGTCAAAAACTTCCCTGGCCATGCAGGATATTATAGAAGGTTTACAAAAGATTTCAGTAAAATTGCTAGTCCACTTAATGCCTTATTAACTAAGGATTCTCAATTCGAGTGGACAGAGGCCTGTGAGAAATCCTTCCTGCAACTAAAGGACTTACTTACTAAAGCCCCTGTTCTTCAAAGTCCAAAATGGAATTTTCCTTTTCATATACATGTTGATGCCTCTGATTTTGGCATAGGGGCAGTCTTAAGTCAAAAAAAAAATTCAATTGAGCATGTTATCTACTTTATCAGCAACAACCTTCAAGGTCCTAAGCTAAACTATACTATTACAGAAAAGGAATTGCTCGCAGTAGTGTATGCTTTGAATAAATTTAGGCATTATGTCATAGGTTATCAGATATTCATCCCCACTAACCATGCAGCAATCAGGTATCTGATGAACAAACCTGCCATCTCTGGTAGATTGGTAAGATGGCTCATGTTGTTACAAGAATTTGACATTACAATCATTGATAAACCAAGAAGAGCTAATATTGTGGCTAACTTTTTATCAAGACTTCAAATAGCTGCACCTGCTGAACAAGAGGTCATTGATGATAGGTTCCTAGATGAACACTTGTTTTCCATTGCTGCACATACTCCATGGTATGCAGACATTGCCAATTATCTAGCAGCAAGAAGAATACCAGCTCACTTTTCTCCAAAAGAAAATAAATTGTTAATAGAGAAAAGCTTTAACTTTTCATGGATTGCAAATTTTCTATTTTATACTAGACCTGATCAAGTGATGCGAAGATGTGTAAGAGAAGATGAGACTTATGATATCTTGCATGCTTGCCATGATGAACCATGTGGGGGACATTTTATAGCAAAAAGAACATCAATGAAGGTTCTTACAATAGAGTACTACTAGCCAACGTTACACAAGGATGTTGTGGCCTATACAAGGAAATGTGATAGATGCCAACGTATGGGAAGACCAACCAAGTCAGATGAAATTCCACTATATTCACAGGTAATAGTCACCCCTTTTGATAAGTGGGGAATGGATTTTGTGGGACCAATTGATCCACCATCAAATGGGAAGTCATACATTCTAGTTTGCATAGATTATGTAACAAAGTGGGTTGAGGTAAAAGCTATGACTCATGCTCAAGTTAATAAGGCTGCTAAATTTCTATATGAACAAATTTTCACTAGATTTGGAGTTCCCAGAGAGCTTGTAACTGATTAGGGAGCTCAGTTCACATCCAATTTGATCATTGCACTAATGAATGACTATAAAATCAAACATAAGAAGTCCAACCCCTATCACCCTCAGGCCAATGGTCAGGCTGAGGTTACAAACAAGGAAATTGAGGTGATTCTAACAAAGATAGTGTAGATCCATAGAAAAGATTGGAGTAGTAGACTTCCTGAAGTAGTCTGGGCCTACAGAACTACATGGAAGACAACAACTAGGTTTACACCTTTTGAGCTGCTTTATGGGAAAACAACCATGTTGCCCATAGAATTTGAGAACAAAAATTTGAGGAAAGCTCTTGAACTCAATATGGAAATATCTGCAACACAGAAGGAATGTCTCCTACAGCTAAATGTTTAGGAAAAAATGAGAAAAAGTTGCCCTGTAGCATACAGAAGTGGTCCAACAGCAAAGGAAGAAATAGCATGATCAACACATCAGAGCCAAGCAATTTTCTGCTGGTGATTGGGCTCTGTTATATGATTCCAGGTATCAAGAAAACCAAGGTAAGCTCACAACACACTGGCTTGGTCCCTGTGAAGTTGAGAATGTGTTCGATAATGGAGCTGTACAGCTGGCAACAATTGATCTAGTCTATTTCAAATTGCTAGTTAATGGCCACTGACTCCGGTTGTACCATAAACTAGTCTCAAAAGAAGAATTCATGCAGTAGTTCATTCAGGATCCTACTATTACTCTTCCTACATCCGAAGGCTTTAGCCTTTCTCCTGTAGCTTCACTGTAATTTTGAAAAGCATGCTCATAATAAAGGTTTCCTTTTTAAGGAAACCCCTTTTTCTCCATTCTCACCTGTCGCCACATCTCACTTCTTTATCTTCCATCCATCCATCTCATCCATCTATTCCATCCATTCATCTCATCCACCCATGTCATCCATCCACCTCATCCATCCGCATCGCCCTTAATTATGATATCATTCCCAACTGTCAACTCATGAAGACACCGTCATCTTTCTTCACACGTACACGCAATTATCAAAGGTATGCCATATTTTTTGTTATCGCATATTTGATTTATTTTATTCTATTCATTTACTGCTATGCCTCTACAAGTCATTATTACCTGATCTCCACCTATTCTTTAGTACATGTGAGGACACATGTCATACTCTAAGTAGGGGGTGGGGTAATCCACCTTTTAAAACCTATCTTTTCGCTGCTGCCACAACTGTGCAGATAACTTTTTCTTTATTATTTTTCTAGTACTTTCCAAATATGATTGCATGTCTTTTTCATTGCATGTTTTTCTTGTAAATTACAATTAAAACTGGTTGTTCAAAAAGTTCATTTTTGGAAAAGAATGAAATGTGATGGCACGATAGAAGAATAAAACTAGAACAGAAAGGGAAACAGAGAGGAAATTTTTTGAATTTTCAGCAGGGAGTTGAGTTCAACTTGCGGAAAACTGTAAACATGGGTGGTTAGCTGGTGCGACATGAGCCTATAGCTCATGAATTATTATTGCAAAATTCTCAGATAGTCTAGGCATTCAGCCTTTGTGGATGGTTAAACTACTTCTTGAGTTTAAATGCTTTTGATGAGGAAGCTGCTGGGGAATTTTGGAGAACCATTTCTGAAGGGGAGGCTATTATATGGGGTCTAACGGTTGTTGCAACTAAAGACAAAATTGTTGAAGTAATCGGGCTTCCAGCCATTGGAGAAAAATTTTCTTCAAATGCTGCCTCTGCAAGGGCTGAATTTTCAATACCCACTGATGGACCTTTGGAAGTCTCCAAGCAGGGATGCAAGCGGGTATCGTTGCCTCCTCCTTATTCAGAATACACTGCTTACATAATCAGGTATTTAACCTGTGAAGGTCATTTCTCCTACCTGCATTCTTATCATTTCAAATTATTAAGTCATATGAGGCTTGGTTAGTTGTAAATGTTCTGAATTTCCTGTTAAAATTTATGGAACAAAGTGCCCACAGAACCCAACAAGGGAAAGATAATTCTATTGCTCACCATGGCCTTATCAAATTATTGATTGAACACTCTTTATGATGAGGGCACAACCCGAGACACAAAAAATAACCCACAAACAAGAGAATAATTTTATTATTCAAAAAAATGGAGCTTCTTACATGCAGAGGATCTCAAATCCCCAAGTTCTACAACATATGCAAGCTACAGAAAGCTACAGATTAACCCTTTCGCAATATGCGAGCTTGTCCCCAAAAAGTTACCCAAAAATTAGAAAACCCGCCCATAAATAGAGCTCCTCCTTAGTTTGGAGCCAAAACAACATTCAAATTGAGTTTAGGCGGTTTTGGCGCCGAAAATTTACAACAAGAAGTTCAAATTTGGAAAGGGCATTTGCAATGGTAACTTCTAGAAAGTGCGCCAACTTTGCGGGGCCATAACTTTTGATCCAGGACTCCGATTCGCGAACCGTTCGAACCGTTGGAAAGCTCTCGAAGTCAAGAACGCGCTCAAAATTTGCTACGCCGATTTCGGCAAGTTTCGGGGCCGATCCGGAAGCTCTAAGTGCCTCAAATCCCACTCGGAAGATTTTCAGGTGCAAATCTGGGCAACAAAAACTGCAATATCTTTCCACCCAGGAAGAGAAAATAAACCCCATGAATTGGGAATTTTATTATGACGAAAAGGGTATCCAAAAATGTAAAAACACCTGAAAAATGATAAAATTGAAATTTCACTATTTTTGGGTGATG
>VDFB02270651.1:304631746-304744141 GCA_007258455.2 Sequoia sempervirens | reverse complement strand
TGTTCAATACAAGGAATTTCCTTGCCCCGGAATTGTAAAGCCTCTGTCAAGTGACAAAGTAATAATGATTTAATTCTTCTTCTGAGAAACTGTAGACATTTTTTGGGTTACCAACGGGAAGAAATCTGTAGATGGACAGGTTTGACACTTACTATTATGCATTCATCAAATTTGGCGAGCAGCAGAGTGATGAACTCTACTGGAGTAGTAGTGTTTCCTACAGTTTTGTTCGTTACGTAGAAGATAATGTCGTTGCCTCCAGCTATAATACCAAACAAAGATTTGCCTAGATTCGCTTGTGCAACTCCAGTTAGATTGTCAGAATACTGTTCGAATAGAAATAGTTGTTGGCTCATACTGATAATATTCTACAATATATATTGTAGCAGATTAGTTACATGGACAAACCACTTATTTTTTATTTTTCAAAATCCTTTTAGTTGAACTATAATTCTACCAAAACTTTAATAGAAAAACGCGAAAAAGAAAAAGAATACAATCTAAGCAGTTCAGATTAAATTAGGTATCAAGGGAAATGTTCAACAAAACCAAACAGGTAAGCTTATTTTAATAAGCCAAGACAATTTCAGAACAATAGACAAATGACATACCATAAGTGTGGGAAAAACACCCATTACATGATGAAGATTTAAATAGTACAAAATACGAGTTCCAATTCTTTTCATAAAACCAGTAAACAACTATCTAAACGATTTGTGTGCCTCTAATCAGATAGTTTAAACAAAAACTCTCGTAAGTCACAGGACATAAATCGTAAAGGGTCCAAGTCAAGATACTTTTATTTGATGCACATTTTTCAATATTTATTGGGTTGAGAAATCTGTTTAATGATCATTTTAAGTTTATGTCAAGAAAGAATAGAGTAGTGACCTGACCGGCCCCTGTTGAATCAAACAGACCGCAACCTCCTGATGCGAAATTTATTCCAGTTGTAAAATTCGCCTCTGGTTGGAGATAAGGAGGAGGAAAAGGAAGCCCTAGGTAAGTAGCTACAACCACAACCAATGTATTATATGAAAAACTTTAATAAAGTATTCAATTTTTTTATCTTATGTTTTTCATAAGATTTAGAAAAGACCATAAAAAGCTGTAACAAGAAATAATACCAACAAAGTCGAAAACAGTGCGGCCATTAGTAAAACGACCAGTTGGGTAGGGGAAAAATGAGATGCCATATGGTGGAAAGTTTGCACGCCCTTGACAGTCAGGTATATAATTATTATTGCCTACATCTGCTAATGAATCTCCAAACACATACATGGCTGGCACATAAGGCTCTCTTTCAGCTGCTGCAAAACAAGTGATGAGCCACAGCCCACCTAAAATACTCAGCATTGAGGTCTCCATTATCTACCCACCAGACTTACTGAATCTCCAACCATTTATTTCTCGCCAGGGATGGTGCCCTTTATAAGATATTATTTGACTGGTTGCCGATTAATTAAGGTGGGTTTTGTGCAAAATATTATGGAGAAATAATTCACTTTTTAACATATGTCTTACGTAAGTAAGCAGTGAATGGAATAAACGATAAATATTTTTAAAACAAACAGTTCGGATTTTAAATAATAGAATAATAGAAGATATGTGCAGTAGTCGTGGGAAGCCTTCTATTTTCTTCGGCCCTTCTAATGCGGCAAGGCATCACGTGATCCACCTGCCCAAATGGTAGATAACAACTGACTTGGCATACTGTTCCAACTAAACACCATTACTGCGCATCTGCCATTCCCTTTACCGGAGCAAACTGGACATAGCGTGTGGAGAAATATAAAAGAAACTTGTTTAACAGCTCAAATGTAACACAGAGCATGAAGACAAGTATTTGCCAATTTGTTTTTTTAAGAATTATATTAATAAAAACAAATATACAGCATATAATAGTTACATTAGACTTGCCAAATCTTAACGAAACGTACGCAATACATGAGACTTGTCAATAAAGTTTCGATTACTCTTATAATTCGGACCTACTTCGGAAGAAATAAACCAACGATTTCTAGTCAAACACGAAACATAAATTCCAGTCTGCATTCAGAGCATGTCCCAGGTAACTTAAACAGCACGCACTTCAACTCGAGCACTCGCTATAGCTACCTATGTATTTTGGGTTCAGATCGGTAAGTCAAATCTTATTTTCGCTCTTGCCTCGTTGCAACTTGTTTCTATGATAATTAGTTCGATCATTAGTTCTCCTTTTCCTAGAGAAATTATGCATATGTTTTTGATTAAAAAACAAGGCGTAAGGGTCTTGAAAATATCAGAAAACAGGCTTCATGGCTCACAATTCAAAACCATCAAAATGGAAACAACAAAATAGACAAATTGACACAGAGAGAAAAACAACAACAAAAGGAAATCAAGAAACTGGCCATATAAAACAGCTAACAACAATATACCAAAACCAGCATGGGGCACACAAGCCAAGCGAGGAAACAAGTGCATAGGCATCAAAAAAAGGAAACAACAAACCCTAACTAATTCTTAGGGCTATTGATAAGGTCCCACTCCATTACTAGTCCAGCTCCTCGCTGCAGGTGTCCTTTCCTTTCAGTAGGTTTATCCTCAGCTGGCATCTCCATGCCCTAAGTTGGTTCCATTCTCCTCTACCTCTTCCTAACCTTAGATAAACCATTCACGGTTTCAAAGATAGCCCTGCTCATAATTCCATGTGTAACATGGAGATGAGCCTATTAAAAGGCTTGTCTAACCTATCCACTTTTTCCAACAGAACAAGGATTTTGTAGTACTAAAGAGACCTATTGTCGAACACACTTTCATACTTAGGGTCAGCCTTTGTTTGAACATTATCTTCTCCATTTTTTTTATTAGTTTTTTGATCTCCTTCTTCCTCCAAGTCCTTCACTTCCTCCTGACTAGAAGCCTCATGATCATGTTCCTCATTGCTAATTGATTCCTTCCAAGGGTCCTTACTGAGAACCACCTCCAACACCTTTTTTGTTAAATTGAAGGGCTCCTCCTCATTTGAGGGTCCATCATCTAGTTCTTCCCAACTAAGATGTTTTCCTTTCACACTTTACCCTGCCAATCTAGCTGACCTTATTTCCCCTTTTCTACTACTAAAATCTTCCACATTACCTTTGTCCCCCTAATCTCATATTTCATTTGTTACCTTTTGCAATACTCTATTTAATGTTGTCAAGGTCCTTTCGTCAAACACTAGAGGGGTTGTCCATGATTTCTTTCCTTTAGTGGTCGAACTAACAAGATTTTCTTTGGTTAAAACTCCTTTTGAGGTGGACATTTTAGGAAGAGGATTGGTTAATTGAGAGACATGAGTAGACTTTGGTTTCTCCTTCGAGGGTTCAAGTGGAGCAATACATTTGGTGGTTAACTTTTAGATGAGCCTTAGACAAGGGAGAGGCCTCAATCAATTTTTGCTTGGGCTGAGGAGAAGACTAGTTATTCTAAGCTTCAACATTTTCTAGATCATTTGTATTAGAGGGATTAGGCAAAGGTCTGAGCATAGAAACATGAATATACAACCTTTGGATCAAGCCTTTGTGAAGGGGAGGCAAAGCCCCTTTGGGTTTGCATTGTCTTAAAGAAGGAAGTAGAAAAAATGAATATTCATTCTTTCCCTTCTCCTTATGTGATTAAAATAAGGAAAATGGTACCCTTGAATAGTGGTATATGTGGGAGTAAATGTTGACTCCCCAACACCTGCAGGAACAAGTTAGACCAAAACCACTTCCACAAGAGAGAGAATGGCAAGAAAGCTTGCTTCACAATGCAAGATTGATTAATGGTTGAATATGATTCAATTGATGCAAATGTACATGAGATGCCTTGCTTATAAAGGAAAGGTTGAGATGTACTGATGAACATGATGTTGAAAAATGTCATAATCCTATGACATGAGACAACCAACAACCTAATCACCTACGAAATGATGCATTAGCTAGATAAGATAAGTTATAGAAAATCTAACTAAGACTTATAGAAGGAATCTTATATCCTACGTAAACTTAACATGTGAATATGCACCCTAATTACTTAGTGAATGAATTAGCTAGGTACAAGACATTTATTCACACCAACACCCCCGTTAAGTGCAACTTAGGGAGAAGATTATTATGCAAAGACTAAGACTATGACTATGGGTCCCAACTACTAGGGCATGTTAGGTACCCATTTACAAAGCAAATGCAAACAATCTCTCACAAATGGAGAAAAGGTGAAAACCCTGTGGGACAAAACTCCTCTCCAAAAGAGAGAAAAACAAAACAAAACAACACATGATATATGGGGGACTCAATGATACCCCCAAGGACTGCATCCATCATGTATATACAATCAATGACCCCCCATATGAGGGTAATAGAGAGATAAGATATCCCCCCACAATTTATAATGACCTACAATTATGGTTAATGTTTGAAGGAAAAACATAATCCAATTCCTACAAACATTGGTTCTCCCCTTGGGAAGAAGATACACCATGTACAACTACAAGAATGCTTCCCATGTAGGATAGGAAGAGGTAGGAAGAGAAATACTTATGTATGAAGATTGTGTCCCTGAAATCTACTCATGTGTTTCCAAGTTCTTAGATGAAGATGGTGCCACAATCCAATGAGGTACATGACCAATCACAACAAACTATGACAAACCAAGAACCAATGGAAACTGATCTTGAAAAAACTCTATAGAAAAACATAAAGTAACAATAGTGGATCCATGACTATCATCAAATAGGAGAGCTAAACCCTCAAATTGGTCTTCCAAATCTGCAATGTGAGACTCCACAAACAAAGAAGCAATGCCTATCAAACAGGAATCCCAATCAAGAAGACTATCAGATACCTATTGCAATGAATCACTGAAAGTACTCAATGAATCATCAACAGAAGATGAAGAATCAAGAACCTCAAAAGCATCTACAATCTCCTCCAAAGGATCACAAACATGGGTTATCAACTCTAAAGAATGAAGAAGCACATTGGAGTTGCAAAGAGGATCTGCAAGAGATGGAGAAGAATCATGGTCTCCATACACCTCTCTAATGTGAGTGCAAAGAGCATGAGGAAATTTGAAGTAAATAAGTGTCTCCAAAATATCATCATTTACATTTTTAAAAATAACTCTAAAGACTCTAGCCCTAAAGCCTTTCCAAATGCAATACTCATCATCTATGCTAGGACAAGGAACTTTATTAAGAAAATATGACAATAGATTCCACTCACCAAGATGAGTGAGAATTAAATTACTCCATTGCCTATAGTTCCCTTTCTCCAAAGTAATTAATAAACCCATTTACAAAGATATGAGCTTTGAAGGCCAAAAATGGAGATCTATCTTCAACCTAGGAAAAAATGGTACAAAACTGTAAATATTTGCACCACTAAAAAGTTAACACTTTTAGCTTTTCGATGATATCTCATTTCTAAAGAAAGGCCTCTCTTTGCAAAAGTTGTGATAAAATGAAAACATAGCTATTTTGGGGCTTTGGAGGGAAAAAAACAACACCTTAAGGCGAACTGAGAGAAAAATTCTTGGCTCCTAAAGGCTAAATTGGAGGAAAAAGCTGGTGAACATTTAAAAAGAAGGTATTACAAAGTTTGAAATATAAAATGAAAATATTTGAAGCTTTTTCAACATTTCAGACTTTATACAAGATTTTAATGTTTAAAACAAACTTTGGTAGTCAAATACATATAAAACAAAGTTTATGAAAATAAAACCACTGGAATATTTTATAAAGCTTGCAAAATATTAAAATTCCCACTATATATATGTTGATTTAATAGATGTGTGACCAATGGAGGATAAATGATGACGTTGATACAAGAGTGCACACATATATAGAAGGTACCGATAGAGAGAGGTTGGCAGATGGAAAAATAAAGTCGGTTGATGTGACACCTACTAAGTGTACACCAAAGCTAGATCTGATCATGTACAAAGACCTGTGGATTTTGACTAGTAGAGGAAAGTACAAACTATACCCAAAGGTATGTTCTCTGCAGATGCCGCCCAAAGTATTGACCACAAATATTTGTAAATGATCCAAAACAATATAAATTTTGCTTGATTATTTCAAATATTTTCCCAAAAATACAATAAATTATGCAGATTTTTTTTAAAATATTTTTTATACAAAAAAATTAATTATGACGACCTGGGGGCCATATGGCCTCTCCAAACAATTTTTTTTTTGCCTCAGAAATAAATTTTACTTAAAATGGATGAATTGGCTGTCAAAATTCATCTATGAGGCCTTCTAAGTACAATGGTGATGTAGATCTCGGCCAAAAGTGCTCCAAAAAATCAGTGACCTCTTGGATCAGCTACTCTTCACACTTTTCCAAAATCTTATAGATTAGCCAAAACATATCCAAATTTGATGAAATGAAGGGAAAACATGACTTTCTTTGATGCTCTGAATTCAATTGTGAGGTCAATGAAACCCCAATTTGCACCTAGCAAAATCTTCAAGCCAACATGAAACCCTCAAATTTGGGAAGGAATCTACAACACTTGGAGATATTTGATACCATGTGGGAGTAAATGGTGACACCCCAACACCCCCAAAAATAGTTGGTAGACCAAAACCACTTCCACAAGAGAGAGAGAATGACAAGAAAGATTGCTTCACAATGCAAGATTGATTAATGGTTGAATATGATGCAATTGATTAAAATGTACATGAGATGCCTTGCCTTTAAAGGAAAGGTTGCGATGTAGTGAAGAACATGATGTTGATAAAATTTTGTAATCCTATGACATGAGACAACCAACAACCTAATTACTTAGGAAATGATGCATTAGATAGATAAGATAAGTTCTAGAAAATCCAACTAAGACTTCTAGAAGGAATCTTATATCTTAAGTAAACTTAACATGTGAATATGTCCCATAATTACCTAGTGAATGAATTAGCTAGGTACAAGACATATATGTGATTAAAAAAAGGAAAATGGTACTTGTTGTAGGGAAAGCAGAGGTGAGGAAACACTTTCCTAATGTCAAATCCACAGGGAAGAATGGAATGCAAGGCTTTTAATTTTTCAAATTACAATCTAATTAAGATACACATGAAAGATTTACAAAAATAAAGTAAATACACAAAGACAACTAACACCAAATTTACGTGGGAAACCCTTTCAGGAAAAAACCCACCACACCAAGCTGAATCTCTTTATATTACAATAACAACAATTACATATAGTCAGAGATACAACTCTCTGGTAATTCACAGTAGCTACAACATTCACTGTTCAATCTCTCTCAGAAAAGCTCTCAACAAATTCGATAAACTCATCTCATCTTACAAATAAAAAATGTTCTACTTTTATTTAACACATTCTGATTTTCCTTCTATGCATCCTTATCCACCAGATCTCCATTGAAGAAAGCTTCCATGCCAATTCAAAATTTTCCCTGCAAGCTATTTTTTTCTCTAGTGTAGGAACAGTTACAAAAATCCAACCATCATTAGTTTGAAAACTGCTTCTTCTGATTGGTCCAGTAGGATGCCACACAGGATGATCATGTGGTCAATGACATTCACACTTTGTTGGCATATCGGTGAGACACTAACAATGTCTCCTCAATGCCACAAAGTTTCTCTATCGATATCTGCTTAAGTCTCCAACAGTCGGCAAGACAATCATAATGAGTGTCACATGTCATACCAAAACCATCAAAGTCCATTTCGTTCCTATCAGGAAGAGTTTCCTTTATCAGTGAGACTCATATCAAAAACCATAAATCACAATGAGTAGACTTATCGGTGTGACATACCGATCTTGCTAACACCTCTCACTGAGTCTTCACGTTACATCGATGACCATTCGATGTTGGTAAGACTCATGTCTTTCGCTATGAGGTTACACTAAAGCATGCCTTGTCATCCCGAGTTGGCAAGACTTAAGCCTTTCGCTAAGACCTTACACTAGCCAAAGATGTCATACAAAAATGCCTTGTAGTCGATGAGACTTATCGCCTTCGCTAGGACTTCATACCAAAGTCCTAAGTCACATCGATGACTACCATTCGACAAGATTTATATTGAAAGCATTTCATCATTGGCAAGACATTTTAATGTTGCTAGGACTTCTTATCGAAGCTATTGAGTTACCTTAATAACCTTAGGCTATCGGCAAGACGTCCTCCAATCGCTAAGACCTCACTCTGATCACTTTAAGTTACAGCGTAGACTCCTGTCGGCAAGACCTAGCTTCATCGTTGAGACATCTCCCTGCGACCTTTATGTTACCCCGATAGCTTTAAGCTATCGATGAGACCTTCACCATTCGTGAGGACCTTTCCTCGACACTCGTGAGATAGCTTGATAAGTTCAATTGTCGGCCAAAGTTCTACCGATCGCCAAAACGTCATGCCAAACATAGAGAGTCATAGCGATAGACTTCATTCGGCAAAACATCAACCCTGTCACAGTGATATGAACATTTTAAGAGCTTCAGAACAATTAGTTGCCTAGACATGAACAATGTCACAATGAATTTTCCCTTCAGGAGTTCTATGTCAGTAAGGATTGAGGCACATATTCCAACAAGCTCCCACTTACCGAAGATCTTACTGACACCTCCAGAGCATAAACAAACTACTGAAAATCATGGGCCAAGAGGCCCATCAAACTGGCACACCACCTAAACTTGTCTATGCTCACAGGCTTTGTTAGTGCATATGCAACATTCTCCAGAGTATCCACTTTCTCCAAAGAGACCTTCCCATCCTCCACCATATCTCATACAAAGTGATATTGTACATCTATATGTTTCATCCTGGCATGGAAAGTAGGATTCTTTGCCAAACATATAGCACTCTGGCTATCACAGTAGATAGTAATATTTTCTGCATCAAAGCCAATGTTAGAACAAAAACATTTTAACTAGATTGCTTCTTTACAGGCATGTGTGGCTACCATGTATTCTTCCTTTGTAGTGGACAAAGTGACAACAACTTGTCGCTTGCTCATCCAACTTACTGCACCACTATTCATCATGAAAGTATATCCACTGCTGGATCTTCTGTTGTTAATGTCCCCTGCCCAATCAGAATCCATGTAACCTTGAATGCTAAGATTCTTCTGTGATTCAACCAAGTTACCATGGTAACACAAAGCATAGTCTGAAGTACCCTTCAGACATCTAAACACTCTCTTCACAGCTGATGAGCTTAAAATGTGCTCATAGTTTGGATGTTATGATAAACTTTTAATTCCTTTACTTTTGTTATTTGTGGTTGTTTAAAACTCTTTTGAAACCTTTTATGGGGATATCCTATAGTGAAATACTTTTATATTCCTGCAGCTCATTGTGTTCACTTGATTGCATTTATTGCCCCGTTGACTCCCTAAATGACTGGTATATCGTATACAGTTTTTGAATGATGAAATAAATTTAAATGTGTGATTAATGAATAGATATCGTGTATGTGCCATACGCCTTTTCTTTCACATCTATTACCTTTTGTTTCACAGGTTGTTGAAGAATGATCGAGTCAAGCACAACCGACCTCGGCCTTGCAGTAAAGTCCATTCCCTGCACGACTTCAAGGGAGCTCCGGCAAAGACTCTTTGACCAAAACCATGGGAAATATTTTTAATGATAGTCAATCTGGAAAGAGTGGAGTGCTAGATTCTCTCTAGATCAGGTTGAACACATAAATTCATTATGAATTTTGTTCCTTGATTCAGGGATACACTTTACTTCCACATCTTTCTTTGATAGGGTTAGTTAGTCAGTTGCTCTCTTGATTTTTAAAATAAAGTTCTCCTCCTGCGTGAGTGAGAGGGGAGAGGATAGTTAGAGTAAGATAGAAACAGAGTAGAAGATATCATGTAAGAGCCAGTATGATAATGAAAAGCAGAATCTGTTTGACAAGAGATAGAGTTTGTTGTTAGTTTCCATATCAAAAAGGCAATGTATATCATTCTATTTTTATGAATAAAGTTTAATGAAGTTCTGAGTTCAGCACCAATGTAATCAGTAGATGCTTGCTAAGGGGGCCCACTTAGTAAGTATCTATAGCTAGTTAGTTAGTTATTCTTTCCTGTTGAGCTTTAGTTCGCCTTCATCTTTGAAGTTTTTATACAAACTCAGTCTTTTATTGCTCCTGTAGCATAGGGAATCCATCACTGTGCCTGTTCTTGCAGCATAAGGCCAGTTCATAGTTTGTGTTTCAGTCGTAATTATTATGGTTTATGTTTTAGTCAAATCATAGTTGAGTTAAAGAACTTTGCATTACCTTCCTGTAGCATAGATAGAATTCCTTTCCAGTATTTATTTCTGCTAAGATTTGACTGAAACTGGTTCCTAGTGCATATATTTTGCTGTGCCATTTAAAGTATATGTCCCCTGGTTTGACAAGTAAATGAATGTCCATAGAGAGAGATATTAGTCACCTGATGGAATGTCCAATTCCCAGGAAAGGTTTTACTGTGATTTTCATATCCTTTTGTGTGCGCGACCATTTTTGGCGCCGTTGCCGGGGATGGTGTCCAACTAGGAATTTGTCAGAAGTCATTTTTAGCTTTAGTTTAGTTTGCTAGTCAAAAATTTTCAAAATCTTTTAAGCCATTACTCACTGTATTGCATGCATAGAAGAAGAAGAGACACACTGAGAAGGTTCCTCCCTGAAAATCTATTTATTGAACTAGCATTTGACCCAGCTGACAACGAACCTGAGGAAAATTCATTCGCTTTGTTATTCCAGCAACCAAACATGGCAAATAATCCACCTAATAATCCACCTCCTGCATTTTAGTTTCCTATTGTTCCCCAGAGAGATACTGACAATCTTAAAAACATCCCCTTTTCCTTGCTTCCAAAATTTTATGGCCTAGTTATGGAGGACCCAGAAACTTTTCTGTTTGAATTTGATGTCCTCTATCGCAGTTATGACTACAACACAGGCACTCATAAACTAAAGTTATTTCCTTCCACCTTGAAGGAAGGAGCTCTCAGATGGTTCATGAGTCTGGGAAGAGGCGTCGTCGATAGTTGGGTGGCCATGTAGACGAAATTCCTTGAAAAGTATAAGGAATATTGTAAGAGCACCAGCAAAGGTAATGACATATTCTGAATTCAGCAGAAGGATGATGAAAGTCTACAAGATTATATTTCTAGGTTTTTGTTTTCACTAAAGAGGAACTCAAACCATACTCTCAATGAGGACTCTCATGAACTACTCTTTCTAAGGGGAATCAGTGATGCCTATATAGACGCCCTAGACCTGATGGGAGGAGGTGATATAACCCAGCTGCCTTGGGATGATATAAAGAAAATATGTCTTAACTACTCTCAAGAAATAGTTAAGAAAGGTCGAGGACATCATGCTATAGTGGGGAAGTCTTCTTCTGGTGGAGTTTCCCTGATGGAAATAACAAATTTGCTATCTGACTTCAAGCAGGACATCATTAATAATATGGCTATGCAATTGGACACTATGCAAGCCCAGAGGAAACATGAGGAGACTGAGGCAGTTTTGGCCGAGTTCTGTCCATACTGCAGACAGAAGAAGCGTGACTGCAGATGCAAGATGGTGGCTAATTTGGAAGCCAGTCAACTACCTATTGACTTTAAGCCAGTAGAAGGTGATGATGATCAAGTGTTCTTTGTTGTACAAAGGAGACCATGGGCCCAAAGACAAGGTATGCCTTAAGATCCTTTAACTTTTGGTAATCCTTATTCTGGCTATAATAACCAATGGCAACATGCATATGGACCACCACCACCCTGGAACCCCCCTCAACCAAATTGGCCTAATTATCAGAACCCGCAATGGACCCCACCTTCAGGAAATTGGCAGCAAAATCCTTAATAGAGAGGCCCTCAATAGTGGCAAAACCAGTCCCCTGGATTCCTACAGCTTCCACAGCCACAACTATATGCCCTTATGCCACCTCTTGCAACAACTGCTACAAATCTTGGACCTCCAAAACAAATGCCTCTGCCTACCTAGCCGTTGCCAAATCCTAATAATAAGCAACAGCAGCAGCCACAGTAGCCCGCATATCTTGCTGACGCCAACCAATATCAAGATTATGCCTTAAACGTTAATGGAATCCATTTGAGGTTTGGAACCACTTTACCTGCTCCAAAACCACCTTTGATTACTGAAATACTAGATTCTCCCCTTAAAGAATCTACTGCACCTGTTGTTCCTGTTGAGCATATGCCCATAACTGATACAGTTTCTAAGGAGCATATTTTGAAAAATCAAGATAACCCACCTTTTCCTCAAAGGTTGCAAAGTACTGCATCTAAATCCATGGAAACCCACTTTTGATATTCTGGATCAGCTCAAGAATGTACAGATTCAAATCCCTTTATTTCAGGCTATTAAAGATATTCCCATTTTTGGAAAAGCTATTAAAAGGCCTATTTGAAGAACCTGGACGAAAGAAAAAGGATCCTCAAACAATTCATGTCTTAGGAAAATTGGCTAATATAATGTTGGGAAATGTAGTCATTCCAAAGTATATTGACCCTGGAAGTCCTGTAGTGTAGATACAATAAAATGGCTAAGTTGTAAAAAATATTCTGATTGATTTAGGTGTTGCCATTAATGTCATTACAAAGCATACTATGGACTCCCTGAATATTTCAAACATTAGGTCTACACCCATAGTTTTGCAACTTGCAGATAGCTCTGTAGTTAAACCTGATGGGATAGTGGAAGATGTAATTGTCACTCTTGAATCTTGGGAGTATCCTGCTGATTTCACAATATTATCAGTTAAGGCAACTTTACGAGGGTATCCAGTTATCCTTGGTAGACCATGGTTAGCAACTGCTGATGCCTTTATAGGATGTCATTTTGGAGATATGACCATTTCTGATGGACAGTCTACAAAGAAATTGGCCTTGTATCCGCCTGCTAGACCTCAACCAGATTTGTCCCAACCTGTTTGGCTAGATGTGGGGGAAGAAGTTGAAGAAGCCAATTCTTTGGCTCAATTAATGATGATTGAAAATGATCCATTCTCACAACTTCATAGTGAGGATGCTTTGTTGTTTCAAATTCTACAATACAACTCTGATACGGGTAGTTCATATGATCCAAATGGTACTCATTTACAATGTTTCCTATAGCAACAAGATTTTGAAAGTTCACTGCCTAAACTTCCAGTGATTTTTCATAATTTTCTTCCACCAGAGGTACAAACATCACCTGTAGATTGTATAAGTAATCTCATTAAGCCGATAAAATTATCTCCAGATCATTGTTTGAATGTCAATAGCAAGCTGTCACAATCTCAAGATGTTGTCTTATTAAGAATGCTACAAGAACAACAAAAAGCTTTTGCATAGGAATATAGGGACATGCAAGGAATAGATCCTCAAGTTTGTACTCATAGGATATATATCAAAGAAGATTGTTCACCAATTAGACAACCTCAAAGAAGAGTCAACCCAGTACTTAGAGAAATAGTTAAAAGTGAGCTTCAAAAGTTGCTTGCTGCTAGTTTTATTTATCCAATCTCTGACAGTCAATGGGTTTCTCCACTAGTCATTGTCCCCAAGAAAGGTGGAAAATGGAGGGTGTGTGTAGATTACAGAGAGTTGAACAGTGCCACTAAAAAAGATTACATTCCACTACCTTTTGTAGACCAGGTATTAGAATCATTGTTTAGCAAAAGATATTTTTCCTTCTTGGATGGTTACAGTGGGTACAATCAGATAAAAATTGCCCCTGAAGATCAATATAAGACCACTTTTACCTGTCCATGGGGAACATTTTCTTATTTAGTCTTGCCTTTTGGTCTATGCAATGCGCCAACAACATTTCAGAGAGCAGTAAATAGTATCTTTGCTCATATATCTCATGAGTGTATGGAGATTTATATGGATGATTTCACTACCTATGGAGTCACATTTGAAGAAACACTAGTGAATTTAAAAAAGGTATTGAAAAGGTGCAGGGAGTAAAATTTGTCTCTAAACAGTGAAAAGTGTTTTCTAATGATGGAAGAAGGTATTGTTCTAGGTCATCATGTTTCAAATAATGGAATTCAAGTCGACCCTGCTAAAATTGAAGTAATTCAGAATTTACAAACTCCTGCAAAACAAAAAGATGTCAGAAGTTTCCTTGGCCATGCAGGGTATTATAGAAGGTTTATAAAAGATTTCAGTAAAATTTCCAGCCCACTTTATACCCTATTAACAAAGGATTCTCAATTCGAGTGGACATAATCCTGTGAAAAATCTTTCCTGCAACTAAAGGACTTGCTTACTAAAGCCCCTGTTCTTCAAGGTCCAAAAAGGAATTTTCCTTTTCACATACATGCTGATGCATCTGATTTTGGTATAGGAGCAGTTCTAAGTCAAAAAGAAAATTCAATTGAGCATGCTATTTACTTTATCAGCAAGAACCTTCAAGGTCCCGAGCTCAACTATACTGTTACAGAAAAGGAATTGCTTGTAGTAGTGTATACTTTGAATAAATTTAGGCATTATATCACAAGTTATCAAATATTCATCCATACTGACCATGCAACAATCAAGTATCTGATGAACAAACCTGCCATTTCTGGTAGATTGACACAATGGCTCCTGTTGTTATAAGAATTTGACATTACAATCATTGACAAACCGGGAAGAGCTAATGTTGTAGCTGACTTTTTATCAAGACTTCAATCAGCTGCACCTGTTGAACATGAGGTCATTGATGATATGTTTCCAGATGAACACTTGTTCTCCATTGTTGCACATACTCCATGGTATGCAGACATTGCCAATTATCTAACAGCAAACAGAATACCAGCTCACTTTTCCCCAAAAGAAAAAAAGTTGTTAATTGAGAAAAGTTTTAATTTTTCATGGATTGAAAATTGTCTATTTTATACTAGACCTGATCAAGTAATGCGAAGATGTGTAAGAGAAGATGAGACTTATGATATCTTGTATGCTTGCCATGATGAACCATGTGGGGGACATTTTGTAGCAAAAAGAACATCAATGAAGGTTCTTACAACAGGGTACTACTGGCCAACATTACACAAGGATATTGTGGCCTATACAAGGAAATGTGATAGATGCCAGTGTATGGGAAGACCAACTAAATCAGATGAAATGCCACTATATCCGCAGGTAATAATCACCCCTTTTGATAAATGGGGGATGGATTTTGTGGGACCAATTGATTCACCATCCAATGGCAAGTCATACATTCTAGTTTGCATGGACTATGTCACAAAATGGGTCGAGGTATAAGTTATGACTCATGCTCGGGATAACAAATTTATTGAGTTTTTGTACAAACAAATTTTCACTAGATTTGGAGTCCGTAGAGAGCTTGTAACTGATCAGAGAGCTCAGTTTACAACAAATTTGATCACTGCACTAATGAATGACTATAAAATCAAACATAGGAAGTCTAGCCCCTATCATCCTCAAGCCAATGGTCAGACAGAGGTAACAAACAGGGAAATCGAGACGATCTTCACAAAGACAGTGCAGATCCATAGAAAATATTGGAGCAATAGACTTCCTGAAGCAGTTTGGGCCTACAGAACTACATGGAAGACAACAACTAGGTTTACACCTTTTGAGCTGCTTTATGGGAAAACAACCATGTTGCCTATAGAATTTGAGCATAAAACTTTGAGGACAGCTCTTGAACTCAATATAGATATATTTGAAGCACAGAAGGACCGTCTCCTACAGCTAAATACTTTGGATGAAATGAGAAAAGTCACCCTACAACACATAGAAGCAGTCCAACAGCAAAGGAAAAAATGGCATGATCAACACATCAAAACCAGAAAATTTTCTGCTGGAGATTGGGCTCTGTTATATGATTCCAAATATCAAAAAAACTAGGGTAAGCTCACAACACGCTGGCTTGGCCCCTATGAAGTTGAAACTATGTTCGATAATGGAGCTATATAGCTGGTAACAATTTATCCAGTCCACTTCAAATTGCTAGTTAATGGCCACCGACTCCGGTTGTACCATAAACCAGTCTCAAAGGAAGAATTCATGCAGCAGTTCATTCAGGTTCCTCCCACTACTCTTTTTGTAGCTGAAGGCTTTAGCCTTTCTCCTGCAGTTTCGCCGTAATTTTGAAAAGCATGCCCATAATAAAGGTTTTCTTTTTTAAAAAAGAAAACCCTTTTTCTCCATTTTCATTTATCGCCCCCATCTCGCTTCTTTATCTTCCACCCATCCATCCCATCCATCCATTCCATTCATTCATCTCATCTGCCCACATCACCCATCCACTTCACCCGTCCACATCACCCTTAATTAAGATATCTTTCCCAACTGTCAATTCATGTAGACACTGCCATCTTTCTTCACATGTATGTGCAATTATTAAAAGTACGCCATATCTTTTCTTATCACATATTTTATTTATTTTATTCTATTCATTTACTGTTATTCCAAGTACCAGTCATTATTAAAAAATATCTTCCTATTCTTTAGTACATGCGATGACACATGTCATACTTTAAGTAGGGGGCAGGGTAATCCATCTTTTAAAACCTATATTTTCGCCGCTACCATAATTACACAAATAACCTTTCTTTAATACCTTTCTGGTACTTTCCAAATATGATCACATATCCTTCTTTATTGCATGTTTTTCTTGTAAACTACGATTAAGACTGCTTGTTCAAAAAGTTTATTTTTGGAAAAAAGAAAGAAATGTGATGGCACGACAGAAGAAAAACCAGAGCAGAAAGGGAAACAGAGAATTTGAATCTTCAGCAAGGAATTGAGTTCAGCTAAGGGAAAACTGCAAACATGGGTGGTCAGTTGGTGCGACATGAGCCTGTAGCTCATGAATTATTATTGAAAAATCCACAAACAGTCCACGAATTCAGCCTTTGTGGATGGTTAAACTATTTCTTGAGCTTGAATGACTTTGATGAGGAGGCTGCTGGAGAATTTTTGAGAACCCTTTCTGAAGGGGAAGCCACTATATGGGGTCTAACAGTTGTTGCAACTGAAGACAAAATTGCTGAAGTAATTGGGCTTCCAGCCGTTGGAGAAAACTTTTCTTCAGATGCTACAGCTGCAAGGGATGAGTTTTCAATGCCTGCTGATGGACCTCTGGAAGTCTCCAAGCAGGGATGCAAGTGCGTATCGTTGCCTCCTCCTTATTCAGAGTATGCTACTTACATAATCAGGTATTTGACCTGTGAAGGCCGCTTCTCCTACCTGCATTCTCATCATTTAAAATTATTAAGCCATATGAGGCATGGGTTAGTTGTAAATGTTCTAAATTTCTTGTTAAAATTTTTAGAACAAAGTGCCCACAAAAATCAACAAGGGAAAGATAATTATGTCGCTCATCATGGCATTATCAAATTATTGATTGAGCGCTCTTTAAGAGATGTCTCACCTCTTTTCTGGCGATAATTTGTTGCCCAAAAGAGTTTGCAAATTCCACAACCCCCTAGGGTACTTACCCCACGGCCTCAAAGAAAGAAGAAAGAAATTGCATCTACCAGTAGAACAGGGCAAGGGTCATCTACTCCTGTAGCACCTGGTCCTGCATCTTTCACACCTTAATCTTCTACTAAGGTACAAACTAGGTTTGCCACTAGGAGAGAGAAAGGAAAAACAAAGGTGGAAGGGTCCCTAGAATCTGACCCTTGTTCTGAGAAAAGGCAATGCTCTTCTCCTGCAACACCTTCCCCTGCAGCCACCTCTCCTATAGCAACACCCGTTGCTATCACCAGTTCACCATCATCCTTTGGTAGGGCAGAGCCCTCTGAGTAGACAAGAAAGAGGAAAGCTACCAGAACCCCTCCTGTTGACGCATTAGTGCCAAGAAGGGTTTCCACAAGGAAACAATCTAAGACCTCCCCTGCTTCACCACAACCGGAGGTAATTGTAATTTCAGAAGGGTGTGTTGAGTCCGAATTTAATGTTTCTCAAAATGTGCCCGAGAATGTTGCTCAGAGTTCATTCGTTCCTGAAGAGGAACAAGTTGAGACAAAAGAAATAGGGCATAATGAGCAAGGGTTACCAAATCTTGATGATTTAGCTACTACTGCTATGCAATTTTCGAAGGAAGTAAAGACTTCTCCATTGCAGCAACAAGAAGAATTTATCTTGCAGCAAGAGCAAGAATAGACTGAATAATTGAATGTGCCTAGTGAAGTTGTATTTCACCCTACAATTTGTAAAACTATTGTTGTGTATAAGAGGACATTTTTAATTAATTTTCTGGAATATGTTAAAGCTAATTGAGAGACAGTTACATTGCAAACCCTAACTTTTTGACACATAGCCCAAATTGACATGCAACAAAGTCTATGGGAAGTAGAAAAGAAGAAATTGAAAAAGGAAATTGAAAGTCAGAAACAGGAAATTGTTGAGTTGAAAGCAAAAATGGATGAGATGTTAAAAGTGACCAGTCAAATTATGGAATGAAGACCACCACCCAGAGTTTATGCTCTGTGCCTTAAAGAACAATTTTTATGGTTCCAATTGATGAGAATTTCTAGAAACCAAGATCTTATACTTCACACTGCCAAAGAGTTTTGTGAAGCATACAAGGCAGCCCCTAATTGGTTAAGAAATTCTCTATGTGAATTCTATTTACATGGCTTTCTAATTCCATTTGAAACAAAATGGAATCCTCTTCTATATATTGGTGATATTCATTTGAGAGCATTTATGTCATGGGCAACAAATGAAGCGAATTATGGCAGGCAATGGGAAACATATGAGGAAGTTGAAAAAAATGAGCCTATTCCATTGCGCTCTCAAAGTTCAAATCCCCATGCAATGCTGAAAGATTGGTTTGCTCTGACATATGGGATTAATAATGTCTCAGCCAGAGAGAAAATATTTGATATCAGGAAACAGGTATATGATGAATTTCAGGCACAACAATATTCATTTTGGAGATTAGCATATACCAGAAGTGAGCAAAGATGGGAAAGATTAATTGTTCGATTAAGAAGATCAGAACCACACAGTCCCCTAAATTTCATAGCAGCCCTTAAACGATCAAGTAGATACATACAATTGGGACTTCAAATGAGATTTGAACTGTGGTTGCCTTTAACATTCAGACCTCCTATGCTAATGTGGCCCCTCTATCCTCACCAGGCTACAAATCTTAATAATGATTTAGAAGACCGAAGGTATGAAAGGTGCCAGGATTTCAGAGGATTTTATTACAGGTTTGGAAATCCATTTCAGAGTCATATAGCCACCACCGACTTCAGAGAAACCACTAGTAAAGTTAATGCTGGAGGACTAGCATTGGGCTAAGTAGGGGGCAGTGATGAGCTTAAAATGTGCTCATAGTTTGGATGTTATGATAAACTTTTAATGCCTTTATTTTTGTTATTTGTGGTTGTTTAAAACTCTTTTGAAACCTTTTATGGGGATATCCTGTAGCAAAATACTTTTATATTCCTACAGCTCATTGTGTTGACTTGATTGCATTTATTGCCCCGTTGACTCCCTAAATGACTGGTATATCGTATACAGTTTTTGAATGATGAAATAAATTTAAATGTGTGATTAATGAATAGATATCGTGTATGTGCCATACGCCTTTTCTTTTGCATCTGTTACCTTTTGTTTCATAGGTTGTTAAAGAATGATCGAGTCAAGTGCAATCGACCTCAGCCTTGTAGTAAAGTCCATTCCCTACATGACTTCGAGGGAGCTCGGACGAAGACTCTTTGACCGAAGCCATGGGAAAGATTTTTAATGATAGTCAATCTGGAAAGAGTGGAGTGCTAGATTCTCTCCGGATAGGGTTGAACGCATAAATTCATTATGAATTTTGTTCCTTGATTCAGGGATACACTTTACTTCCACATCTTTCTTTGATAGGGTTAGTTAGTCAATTTCTCTCCTAATTTTTAAAATAAAGTTATCCTCCTACGCGAGTGAGAGGGGAGAGGATAGTTAGAGTAAGATAGAAATAGAGTAGCAGATATCATGTAAGAGCCAGTATGATAATGAAAAGTAGAATCTGTTTGACAAGAGACAGAGTTTGTTGTTAGTTTCCATATCAACACAGCAATGTATATCATTCTATTTTTATGAATAAAGTTTAATGAAGTTCTGAGTTTAGCACCTGTGTAATTAGTAGATGCTTGCTAAGGGGGCCCACTTAGTAAGTATTTGTAGCTAGTTAGTTATTTGTTCTTTCTTGTTGCACTTCAGTTCACCTTCATCTTTGAAGTTTTTATACAAACTCAGTCTTGTATTGCTCCTACAGCATAGGGAATCCATCACTGTGCCTGTTCCTGCAGCATAAGGCCAGTTCATAGTTTGTGTTTCAGTCATAATTATTATGGTTTCTGCTTTAGTCAAATCATATTTGAGTTAAAGAACTTTGCATTACCTTCCTGTAGCATAGATAGAATTCCTTTCCAGTATTTATTTCTGCTAAGATTTGACCGAAACTGGTTCCTAGTGCATATATTTTTCCACGCCATTTAAATTATACGTCCCCTAGTTTGACAAGTAAATGACCGTCTACAGAGAGAGATATTAGTCACCTGATGAAATGTCCAATTCCCAGGAAAAGTTTTATTGTGATTTTCATATCCTTTTGTGGGCACGACCAACAGCATCTCAATGTGTTCTTCCAGGATTTTCCATAAACCAACTAAGAACTCCCACTGCTTGGGCAATGTCTGGCCTTGTACAGACTATTGCATACATAAGGCTGCCATCTGCACTTTCATAAGGCACACTGGTCATGTCCTCCATCTCAATAGGATATTTTGGACAATCTTCAATAGATAGCTTCGTTCGCTGTGTAACTGGAACAACTAGCTGCTTGAACTCGGTCATACAAAACTCTCTAGAATAGTCATAATATACTTACTCTAAATGAGCCAAAGTTTTCTATTCTTCCTGTCCCTAGTTATTTCCATTCCTAGAATATACCCTACTGCACCAAGATCTTTCATTTCAAAATTTGCATATAGCTGAGACTTAAGATCAAAAATCATTAGGTTACTATTACCTATGAACAACATATCATCAACATAGAGAGCAATAATAAGTATTTGATCACTTTTAGCTTTGTAATATACACAATAATCACATTTTGATCTTACAAATCCTAATGACAAAAAAAATGTGTAAAAATTTTGGTACCACATTCTAGGGGACTATTTTAAACCATACAAAGATTTCTTCAACTTGAAAACCAATCTTTCTTTACCTTTTTCCACAAATTGCTCCGGCTTGGACATATAAATTTCTTCTTCAAGATCACCATGAAGAAATGATGTCTTCACATCCATCTGCTCAATTTCTAAGTCATATGATGCTGCAAGTGACAAAAGAAATCTAATGGATGTCAGCTTAGCTACAAGAGAAAATATTTCTCCATAGTCAATTCCCTCTACCTGGGAATACCATTTCACAACTAGCCTTGCTTTATATTTTTCCACACTATTGTCTAGACCTATTTTCTTTTTAAAAACCCATTTATAGCCCACAACTTTTCTGCCTTTAGGCAATGGCACCAAAATCTAGGTATCATTCTTGTCTAATGATGCCATTTCTTCATTCATGGCTTCCAACCAAGAGTTTGAATCAGACATTTTAAATGCCTCTTTCACAGTCCTAGGTTCATCAGTGCTAGAAATTAAAGCATAGGCACAAGTAGACTCAATTAAAGAAAACCCATACCTATTAGGTTGCTTTCTTTCATGAGTTAACCTCCTCACAGGCTAAGGCTGAGGTGGTTCTTCATCTTCATCAGAACTTTCAGAACTACTTGAGCTCTCCTCAGTATCAGGTACATTTTGATTTTCCAATTCTTTTTTATCTAGTGTCAGAGGAATTGTTGCTACATCTTTTTCATTTTTTGATTTCTTCTCTGACTATAGATCTAATTTAGAAGGTTTCAGCTCATGAAAGATAGCGCTTCTACTATGTATAACTTTCTCAGTCTCAGGATTCCAAAGCTTGTATCCTTTTATGCCAGCACTATAGCCTATAAATATACACTTTACAGCTTTGTTTTCCAACTTGGATCTTTTTTCAATTGGCACATATGCATATGCCTCATATCCAAAGACACAAACATGTCTAAGAGAGGGCTTATTTCTAGACCATGCTTCCAAAGGTGTCTTCTCAACAAGAGCAGAGTTAGGAGAGCGATTTACCAAGTAACATGTTGTAGAGACTACTTCAGTGTAGAAATTCTCCTCCAAGCCAACACTGCTCAGCATACTTCATGCTCTTTCCATTATTGTCCTATTGAACATTTCAGCAACTCCATTTTGTTGTGGAGTGTAAGGTGTAGTCTTATGTCTTTTGATCCCATGATCTTTACAGTACCTTTCAAATTCATCTAAATAGAACTCACCACTATTGTCAGCCCTTAAACATTTTATTTTTCTACCAGTCTGATTTTCTACAAGGTTTTTAAATTCCTTAAACCGATTGAACACTTCTGATTTACTTTTCAAAAAATATACAAATGCTCTTCTTGAATAATCATCAATAAACGACACATAGTATCTTGATTTAGACAGAGAAGAAACATTCACTGGACCAAACACATCAAAATATATATAATCAAGCAAACTAGAAGTTTTGTGAGGACTAAAATAAAATGAAACACGGTGATGCTTTCCATATATGCAATGTTCACAAAAATCAAACTTAAGGTTACAATCTTCAAGCCCTTCTACCAGGTTTTTATTTTTCAAGGTTTTTAAACCTTTCTCACCAATGTGGCATAGCCTATGATGCCAGAGCATAGTCTTCTCTGCTAGAAGTTTAATCTCCATGGAGTTTACACCATCAGGAATGTTTTCCTTCTTTTCATGAGCAGCCTTAAGTGACTTTGCAGAGACACTATTGCATTGAACAGCTAGTGCATCCAGCTTGTACAGAGTACCAATTTGAGCACCCCTAGCTAGCACCATAGACCATCTAGTCATATTGTAGCCATTTCCAGAGAACATGAATTGCACTTTGATATCATTTAGCTTACTTATAGAAATTAGATTTCGAGTCAAACCTAGTATATGCATCTCTTCATTGATTCCCTTCACTCTTCCATCAGGGAATTGAATTCTGAGTCTTCCACGACCAATAATTTCCAAAGATGAATCACTTTCTAGGTACACCTTTCCACCATTTTATTCTTCATACTTCATGAACCATTCTCTATGAGATGTCATGTGGAAAGATGCTCCAAAATCAATTAGCCAAACATCATCTGATGCCCATGTAGCCAAGGCTGCAATGAAGGCATTTGCATCACTATGAGAAGAATCATTTCCAGAAGAGTTCTTCTTCTTTTTCTCCTCCTTCCAGTCCTTTCGAACATGACCAGGTTGCCCATAGTTCCAGCACTTCACCTTGGACTTCTTGCCAAGAGACTTTGATCTCCCTTCTGATTTCAATCTAGACTTCTTTTCCTTCTTCTTTCCTTTCTCCTTTGGTCTACCTCTGACAACCAGAGCCTCCTTTTCCATCTCAGAAGATTTTCTTCTCATTTCTTCTGATAACAGAGAAGCAACAACATCTTCCATTTTGAAAGTGGATGTTGTACTCCCTATGGCCATCACCAGCTGATCCCAAGAATCAAGCAGAGAACACAACAACAACATGCAACAATCTTCATCTTCAATCTTCACACCAACAGATGTTAGCTAAGCAATCAACATGTTGAAAGAATTTAAGTGATCAACAACAGACCCTCCTTCTTGCATTCTTAATGAGTACAATTTCTTCCTTAAGAAAAACTTGTTCACCATGGACTTGCACTGATAAATGGATGCTAATATTTTCCATAAGGTAGATGTAGTCTTTTCTTCATGCACGTTCAGAAGAAAAAAGTCTACCAAATAGAGCCTTATCAGCCCTTTAGACTTTCTATCAGCTAGGTCCCAAACCTCTTGCTTCATGCCTTGAGGCATTGTTCTAGACATAGTAGTCCATAGATCACGATCAACTAACAAATCTTCCATTTTGAGTTTCCACAACTCAAAATTGCTACCCTTGTATTTCTCTATTTCCATCCTTTCGGATGTGCTTGCCATCTAAATCTATAATTAAATTAACAGACCTCTACCAGAATCCCATTGAAAAGGATTTAACACAAAAAACCTAACCCACTCACAAGGACAACACAACTGGCCAGGCTCTGATACCACATGTAACGAAAGTAGAGGTGCGAAAACACTTTCCTAATGTTAAATCCATAGGGAAGAATGGAATGCAGGGCTTTTAATTTTTCAAATTACAATCTAATTAAGACACACATGAAAGATTTACAGAAATAGAGTAAATACACAAAGACAACTAACACCAAATTTACGTGGGAAACCCTTCGGGAAAAAACCCACCACACAAAGCTGAATCTCTTTGTATTATAGTAAAAAAAATTACATACAGTCAGAGATACAAATCTCTAGTAATTCACAGTAGCTGCAACATTCATTGTTCAATCTCTCTTAGAAAATCTCTCAACAAATTCGATAAACTCATCTCATCTTACAAATCAAAAACTTTTTGCTTTTATTTAACACATTATGATTTTCCTTTTGTGCATCCTTATCTTCCAGATCTCCATCGAAGAAAGTTTCCATGCCGATTCAGATTTTTCCTTGCAAGTTATTTTTTCCCCTAGTGTAGGAACAGTTACAAAAATCCAACCATCATCAGTTTGAAAACCACTTCTTCTGATTAGTCCAGCAAGATGCCACATAGGATTTTCACGCGGTCAACAACATTAACACTTTATTGGCATATCGGTTAGACACTAACAGTGTCTCCCTGATGCCACAAAGTTTCTCTATCAATATCTGCTTAAGTCTCCAACAATCGGAAAGAAAATCATAATGAGTGTCACATGTCATACTAAAACCATCGAAGTACATTTTGTTCCTATCAGAAAGAGTTTCCTTTATCGGCGAGAATCATATCGAAAACATTAAGTCACAATGAGCAGACTTATCGGTGTGACATACTGATCTCGCCAACACCTCTCACCGAGTCTTCATGTTACATTGATGACCATTCGATATTGGCAAGACTCATGTCTTTCACCATGAGGTTACACGGAGCATGCCTTGTCATCCTGAGTCGGCGAGACTTAAGCCTTTTGCTAAGACCTTACACCAGCTGAAGATGTCATACCAAAATGCCCAATAGTCGGTGAGACTTATTGCCTTTTCCAGGACTTCATACTAAAGTCCTAAGTCACACCAACGACTACCATTCGGCAAGATCTATACTGAAAGCATTTCATCATGAGCAAGATAGTTTAATGTTACTAGGACATCTTATCAAAGCTATTGAGTTACCCTAATAACCTTAGGCTATTGGCAAGACGTCCTCCAATCACTAAGACCTCACTCTGATCACTTTGATTTATGATGAAGACTCCTATTGGCAAGACCTAGCTTCATCATTGAGACATCTCCCCATGACCTTTATGTTACCCTGATAGCTTTAAGCTATCAGTGAGACCTTCACCATTAGCTAGGACCTTTCCTCGACACCCATGAGATAGCCCGATAAGTTGAGGCACATATTCCAACACTTGTGAATAGTGGTATACCTTCCTTCTAAGGTGAAATGCTTCATTATGTGTATGCTTGTACTAGTTCATAAGGTTTTGGGAGCCTTTCACCATCATACCCATTTTGATTATGTTGTAGCTTCTCCTCACCCTCCAAGAAACTATCAATGAAGTGTTGATAATTTTCATTGCCACCTTTGCTACTTTTAGACTGCAATACTCAAATTTAGTCACCTTTACTATTAACCTTCGTGTCATAGCTAAATATCTCTACCCTATCCTTCCTCCAAGAGTTGTAAAACTTTGATATTAGTTGATCATTAAATCCCTTCATCACCATAAAAAAGGGGGTCATACCAACTTCTTCGAAGAGCTTCCGTAGCTCCATATTTTTATGCAAAGGCACACAAGTTAGTCGATTAGACCTCTTCCTAGGAACCCCCATGATAATTATATAACTGGTAGAAATTTTGTGACCTTTTTCCTCAAAATCTTTAAAAAATTTCTCACAAGAGTTAACTTCCCTCTAGTTGTAATAGTTATCATAAGCATTGATATAGATTTTATAAACCTACACCTTCTCTAAAAAAGTAAATCTGATATCTGTAGATTTTTGGAAAGATTTGTCAATGTTTTTAATAATACTAAAACAAAGAAAAAAATAAGATCTTCACTTAAACAACATGATGAACCACAATTGTTTTCTTCTAGGGCATTTCATTCAATTATGAGGGCTAAAATGCATAAATAACAAGTAGAAATCAATCCTAACTATTATAACAAGAATAGGGGATATTTTAAGAGGTTGAAATAATGTGTAACTTGCTGAAAAATTGTTGTTTTAGGGTCACTAAGGACTCATTCACCCAAGGTTGCAAATAGGTCCCTGTTAGAGTTTTCAAAAATCACTTTTTGGGGTCTTGTTCTTTGATGTCCACACTGTCAAATCCTAGGAGACTAGTTCCCAAAAGTCTGAAATAAATTCGGTAGAGCTATTTCCATGATCTTGTAATGTAGATGACAACTTTGCAACTTTTCAACTTTTACAACTTTGCTTCAATATTGTTCTCCACTTGATCTCCAACCTATAAATCTACAAACACACATCAAAGAGGAGAAAAACTTGTTCATTATTAGAGAATATCCTGGGTTTTCCATGGTCAAATCCCATATAGATAATTAAACCTTGTGATGTAGCAATGAAACATGAAGATGAAACATGAAAAAATGATACCTTGGATGGATTCTTGGAATGTAAATCAGCAATATAACATGAAATAACCATGTAGAATGTAGATATTTATCCTGAATTAGATGTGAAACAATTCTTGCAAATGGATCTTTAATACTACATCAACACACACTAACTCAACAACATGCTTGATGAACTATGCCATTGACATGATGATATGATGTTGAATTTCTGGAATAAATCCTTGATAATCTTCCCTTGAATTCCTTGTAATTACTCTTGAATGCTCTATAATGCTCTTGCTTTTGATCTCATGAAATCACATTAAAATTCAAGGTGAAACTATGTGAATTAACCTTATATTTATACAAAATTTAAGATTTAATCCCAAAATTCAAATAACACAAGTCAACATCAGATCTAGGATTCAAAATAATTAAAATCCCACCACAAATAAGTTAAAAAATGTGTGCCCTAGGCAAGGAGGACCCATTTGCCACCTTGGGTGAATGGGTCCTAGCAGAGTTTTCTAGAACCAAGTTTTGCAGAGGTAAAATAATACGCCAAAAGGGGGTCCTAGGACATAGTGGGGAATCATTTTCTAGGTGGTGAATGGGTCATAGGTCACTACCCTAGGACTCAAACCTTGCCAAATTAAGTATTATGCAACATTATTAATGAGTGCAGGGATAAATCCTTTGGAAAATGCAATAAATAAGTCTTGGATTTGAATTAAAGGGGCCAATTAAGCTCTAATTAACCTAAATTCATTAAAGAAGCCCTAGATTAGAGTGAAAGTGTAAGAAAGAACTTTACAACACCCTAAATAAGGCACAATTAAGTTCATTTTATCATTAATTATTAATGTGTGAAAATGGGTTAGTTTTTTTGATGCTACATTTTTCCCCCACATTAGTTAGAGTTTTCCGCTATGACAATCTCACACTAAAGTAGACATTCAAGACACTTGGTTATGCAACAATGATAAAGATACGTAATCATACCCTATCAAAGATCAAGGAACTAATGGAAAACAAAGGATCAAGCTTCAATTGTTTCAACACAATATGGAACGTAGCTATTTGTCCAAGAAAAAAGGATCAAGATTCAATGGTCCAACACGATGTGGAACACTTCTAGGATATTTTTCTATAACATGCATGCTCACTCTGGGGTAGCAGAACCTTAGGCTATCCACTAGGTGAGTTATCCCAATGAGGTGGAAAAATGAGAGAATCATATTAGCCTCCCATGTACTATACCAAATTTAACCTCTTGAAAATTTTGATAAGGCACCACAATAATGCTATGCTTTTATGAATGATTTTAGATGCTATGGTTTTATATAGGTTTTTGTTAAAGGGGATTTTTCTTTGTTCCTATAAGAGCTTCTTCTTAAGGAACATTGTGTTCCTAATGTCTCCAAGAGAGGACAAGTCAAGAATATCAGCTTGCAACTTATGGGATGCCTCATTCACATCACGCCACTAAGGTAAATTGTATGCTTAGAAATATCATGCTCTTGGAGCACATCAAACCCAATGGAACCACCAAGAAAAGGACACGTCACAAGAAAAAAGAAAATCATGCCATAAAATACATAAAATTGTCAAAAAGATCTCATTGATGTATGTTCCCACTTTAAAGTGGTTGCTAACACCATTACTATGAGAAACTACTTTAAAGTAGCCAATGTTTTTTCCTAATACATGAGAGATTTCCTCAAAAAACCCTATGCCAAGTCATATGTTTTCAAAATAAAGCTGCATCATGAACAATAAGGGAGGGTTTTCCACTAAAATATGGAAGGGATCTATGGATTTGAATTCAGTATATCTTTGCTACAATGTTGTTTAAGAGCTCAGAAATGTCATCATTCCCCAAATACTAATAGGAATGGAAGAATGACACAAAGAGAGCGAAAACAAAGAAAAATCCTTTGGGTCAACATGGAAGAGACCTAAATGTCTCAATGCCTTGTGTCAACACCAAAAGAAAATGACAAAGTAAAGATAAAGGAAAATATTTTGGGTCAACATGGAAGAGACCTAAATGTCTCAATGTCTTGTGTCATCTCCAAAAGGAAAGCACAATACAAAGAAAATATAAAGGTGTTTACAAAATAGAGAAGAATGTAGGTACGTATATAAAAAAGTACAAAAAGAGAGATACATCAAATAAAACACCATGCGGGGTCACATTATGGACATGAAATCACATAAAGAAACATGAAAAAGAAAAAAAAGCCAATGACTAGTAAAGCACATGCAAATAAACCTAGAGAAAGTCATCTGCATCCCAATCTCGGTCTGTATAATTGAAGGTGGACAACTAGCCAAAGGGACAATAGCAAGTCCCAAACTAGGGGATGCACCAAGTTCAACACCTTTTTTAGGAGATTTGTCATTTAAGCTCATAGAAGAGGAAAACAATGTATTAAATTCATTATGCACTTGTTCATCAATATTTTCCTTATCAATGTTATCATCTAGATCAATCACAATGGGATTTCAAAAGAAAATGTGCATGAAATGTTCTTGTTTATGTTGCAGCGAGGGTATAGGGTCATCATGCATTGCTTCGAGTAAGTTCAAATTTTGATTTTCTACAAAGTTCTTGTCTTCTATAGTTTGTAACATATGAGCAATAGCATAATTTATATGCCTATGCTCTCTAGCACTTTAAATTTATTTTAATCTATTTTCAATCTGTGTGTGTAAGAGTGGGTTTGTCAATTATAGGTTTCTTCTCTTCTTTGGGAGGAATGAAAGAAACAACAAGAGGTTGTTCAACCACTTTCTCCTTAGCTTTGTAAAATTGTTTGATTTTAGGAGAGAAAAAGGAATTTTTTTGGTTATCTCATGGTCTCTTATAGGAAATTGTAGGAGGATTTGTTATAGGTTGTTCTTGGATGTTTGGAAGGGTTTTTTCATTCAATCATTAGTTCATCCAGGATAGGTGGTTCATTCATAGGTTGTGGCATCCTTCTAAGGGATAATTTTTCTATGTGATTTTCCTTAAACTTTTGATATGATTTGAAAAAGAAGTCCCCACAAGGTCTAATAGGTTCAATAGGCTTGGGCCAAAAGAAATCAAATAAATAGTTACCTTGGGAAGATGCAGGATTAAACCCACTATAATGCACAATAAAGATATCAATTCCTAAGGGAAGCTTTAAAATTTTATGCACAACGAAGGGAATGAAATTCATGGAGCAAAGTTATGGATAGCCTAACTTCACATAAAATTGGTCTAATTGTGGGATCATAGTGAATGAGACATTTAATGGTTTTGGTCCAAATTTTAAAGGGAGATCTATCAAGCCATTCATATGAAAAACAAAACCATTATGTGTCTTGATCCATACTTTCAATTTGTCATATGCATCTTGATAAAGTTCATGCACGAATAGGAATTATTTAGTAGTCACATTCTCTCCACAGATGGGATCAATTAATATCCCATTAGTGGGCTTGTCATTGATTCAACTAACTATGTAAAGATTACCATCTTCAATAAAGTGTTCCTACAGTAGATCCACCTTTTTTGGGGTCTAAAAGTGTTGAGGAAAAATATTAAATGCAGAATTTGATTTCCCATGTTTGATCTTCCAAAGATGTTTGTAAAACTAGGAAAATGATGTATAATTAGGAAATTAAGTGCATAATTAGGTCCAAACACATATGAAGGAGGAAATCTTTGTGTGAAATGATCAATGATAATAATTTGTGATGCTACAATAAGAAACAATATAGGATAGTGAAGTTTGATATTCACTAGATGACTTTCTATTTTAGTATCAAAAGAAAGCACACAAGGCCTAGTGAAGTCTAATATTCACTAGGTAAGTTCCCAAGTCAACCATACCAAGCGTTATAGTCCCTATAATTCTAAGAAGGCACTACAAAATTATCAATATGCCAAAAATGCATCATAATGCTTGACCCTTGTTAACAAAGTGAAGCACATAATGGAGTATATATGCCCCCATATTAAATAAATTGTAAAAACCAATGAGACCAAGTGACTTTAACGTATAATAAAATTATGTTTGTAACATGCATGAGATCATATTTAGAAAATCCTATGCCAACGATATGTTCCCAACAAAGCTAACTCATGACAAGGGGTTACCCCAAAAATAAAACCACACAATTAACAAGATAGAAGTAGCACACAAGGAATCCATATATTTGAGGTTAGTATAGACCATATATAATATATAATATGATAACATTTTCCATAATTAACACCATTCCCAACATACTTGTGTAATTATAAACACAATGGAGAAATATCACAAGAATATAATGGGGATTTTTGGTCAATATTTTGTCGACTCAAATTTCTCAACACTTTTTATGGTTTCTAAAAGGGAACACAAAACAAAAAAATTCACAACATAAAGATGAATTGAGATAAAATTATATGAGTTCCACAACAAATTCATTTTATTTATTGTACCAATAAGAATAGTAAGGGTAATGCAAAGACAACTAACACACACAAAGACACACAAATTAACATAGTAGGAGAGATCACATTATGTGAAAGAAAACATACAAAGACACAAAAGGGGTACTACCCATGTGATTTGATCTAAATAAAATTGTTTGCATCTCTTTCTCATCATAAATAGAAGGTGGAAAATAAGATCAAGGAGCTACAACAAATGTGGTACAAGATGAACCATCGAGTTTAATGCATGATGGGTCACTCATATTAGGAGGATCATCATGGTCAATCACATCTAGATTCATGAAATTTTTAAAATATTAAAGATATGATTCATTGTGATCTTTGTCTTGTTTATCTATTTTGACTTCTACTTCACCATTTGAATTTATCATAATAAGCTAAATACTAGTTCTACCACCATGATTGTGAGACTATCATTTGTATGTGCTCCATTCTTTCTTTTTTTTGTTGGGAATGTCTCATATAGACCTTAGATCCCTTTTTCTTGCATCATAATTGGACATGCATGTTTTCCCCAAAATCACCTTTTTTATTGGGCTTTTTTTCCATTTTTCACAAGATCTTGATTAGATTCACTAGAACACAACCAAGAATATTTTTTAGTATATTAGGGGAAGTACACATATTAGAATTCAATACACAATAGGTTATTCAAAGATAGTAAGCTTCAATAAATGAATTTGGGTAGATGATGTTGACTCATAAAAATTTTCTTTTAAGATTAAATTTTACCTTATTTTGAACTCATTGCTTGAACTTGTAAGAAGAAAACCAATATTTGATTATCGTTAAGTGAAGTTGATTATCAAGGTGTATTTATTTCTTATTATGAGGTATTATATAATTGATAGAATTGGCACTTCTTCAATGTTATAATCAAAGTTCTAGTAACATTACATATAACCTAATTGAGCTTTGAAGGAAAAAAAAAATAGGATGCACATACATTCCATTCTATAGCTCATCTATAATGGTCATATCTGAGCCTTAGAGTATTTTCCTAATGACGAGAGAGTTATGAAAATTTTTACTAAAACTTTGGCATTGCTTCATTAGCTTTATTTGTGCTTGATGCTTATGATGAAGAAAGATATCATTGAGGGGTCTAAATGAGTTCTCTTTAAATTACATTTTACATTTTCTTAGAGAGGATTTTATTTTCCATGATTTTTTCTCCTTTCCTTTGCTTATGAGGAATTTTTTTTATTTGTACAAGGGTGTGTAATCAAGCATAGATAAAAAAACCTATTTTTAACTTAAATTATTCATTACTTTATCTTTTCCCTAAGTTTCTCCTAAGGGAGGTATTAAAAAACACATTTCCCTAAATAATTATTTAGTTCAGTAGGTTCTCTTTCATAGTAGCATTCTTAAGACTACTAAGGTCATGTGCCTTTTTTTCCCAAATCATAGGATTAGGACATATTTCATGATCTAATTAGATTCACACAAGTTTTCACTTAGGGTTTATTATCTTAATCAAGGATAAATCATTGTATATTGAATCATTATTTATGCCTTTTTTGTATTAACATATATTAGGCTATTACAAAAAATCCTTTCTTTTTTCTCTCTTAATGTGATAGTTGTTAGATTATAAGTGACTTAAAGAAGTTGTAGGGTTGAGAAATTAACTCAAAATGAGAACCATAAGAATGCACTCACAATTGTAGCTATCATGCAAACTTAATGTTGCTAGTATCCATCACCATTAGAGTTGAATATGGAGCTATTGGATGATATCACTCTTTTGGCCAATAGGGTTTTCCTCCATTAATGTGTGAGATATTTAGGGTTTTCATCAATTTAAATCTAATATAGCTATAGGTTTTTTTTCTCAAATTTTGATTCCTATACATCATAGATCAATGTGCATTTTCCTATTAGGTTTCATATACTTTTTTATCATAATATTTAATGCAACTATTTTTCAGCTTATCCAAGAGAAGAATATCAAGTCTTGTATCAATTTACATGTTCCAAAAATTTATATGTAGTAGGAAACACCTAGATATATTATGGATCATTTTCATTGTATCATGCTAAAAATTACAACCTGAACCATAGATTTTTGGCTTCCTATAGACTCTCTAATTCTTCTAGGGGTTTTCACCTAACAGGAGAGAGATAAGAGAAAAAATGCTAATGGTTCATTCAAATTATGTTATGTGATTTTTTTTTAATCTAAATGGAGTAAACTACATACAATTAAGTGATCTAAATGACTAAATATGAATGCAAGACTAAGATTTACGTTATGTTTGAAAAGACAGTGTTGCTTTCAAACTTGCACCTTAGGTGGGAATTTTCTCCTACATCTTGACGCCTATACAACAATTTCTAATGGAAACCCAATTCGGGATCTTGGAAAATGCTTGCAAAATAGCTTAAAAGTGTTTGTCTAATGGGGGTTTTGCCTTAGTCAAACTCCTAGTTGGGTAATCAAACCTTGAATAGAGAAAAATCTGCATAAACCCTAGCCTTAGATGTGCTAAACACTAGGAGAAATTAAAATGTGACAAAGATCCTATTCTATTGATCTAGAATAAGTCATGCAAGATATCAACCCTAGAAATATTACAACACATGAAAAATGGGAATGAAATGACATGCAAATGTTAATTAAACATAATGCAAACCTTAATATGAAGATAGAGTGAAAATGGAAGATGGAATCAATAGGAAACCAAGTCCATAGGTGTGATTTGGTGGCTAGTCATACCTCTTCACCCTAGATTTCTTCATGATTCACCATAGGGATCCATCATCAAACCTTTGTAATGTTGGATCTTGACAAGAGAAGTAAGCTTCACAACCTACAAAAACCCTAGTTGTGGAAGACTTGACTCTAGAAATTTCTCTTGAAAAATGAAAAAAAGATGATAAAAGATGTGTGAAATGACTCGAAATGATTATTTATAAGCAGCAACACCTTATTTTCTCATTAATTAGACTTAAGAGGCTAACATTAATTAGAAATTAAAGTTAAATTGATTAAATTCACACTTAAATTTGAAATTTTCCACAAAGGGGACTCATTCACTAGCCTTGGTGAATGGGTCCTACTACTACTGTTTGAAGGTGGGTCTTTGGGATATGATATAATTAAATATTGTTTGTTGGGTTTTATGTGATTTCTTAGGTAAAACGATCCTCTAGATCAAAATCAAGCGGTCTAAGGAGCATATAAATTTTGTTTTGAATGGGGAATGATGTAAAGGGACTCAAAAGTGGGTCCAATTATGTGTGAAATTATGTCTTTTCTCAAGAGGGTCCAATTTTCTATGGAACATTTATCCCCCACTTTAGCACCCATATGAATCTATGTGCATATGTAAGCTAAAGGACTCTAAATAATTCACCTTACTACATAAAAGGATACTCATTCAAAAGATGGAAGAATGAATCCCCTAGTGTAGTTATCTACACAACCACAACAATAGGAACCGAATTTTGCAGCAAACATTTGTTAATTTCCCAAAAATCCTTTTATCTAATTGTTAGGAATCTAATTCGAGGGTAGATGTATGCCCCCCCTTGATTCCACTTGCTTTAGGGAGGTGGAATCAAGGTAGCAATCTAGCCACATTGAATAAGAAACATCGTATCATAGGGCATTTCCAAGTACCATGCCACATAATGATAGATGAATGATGATGTAGGGTGGGGAATCAAGATTCTAACACATTAAATAATGTTGAAAGTGGATTACCCTAGCTCCTGTTATGTTGATTTGAAGAATGGCTATATTATGAGTTCTTAAAAAGATAATAAGCTTAGGTTAATATGTAAAAGTAAAAAGAGAGGAAAAAGGATCAAAAGAAGTAGATGAAAGTAACTTGTCATGTACTGTTCATTTTAAATTTGTGTAGCTTGAGAGTGATGAGTAGGAGAAGAACATGTTGAGCATACGAGATTACATACCTTTGCGGCTAGATGATCTTTGTGAGCAGGTGGCACGTGGTGAGCTATATCATGAGGTATGTCAATTCTGCAACTTTTTCCTTATGATTTTATGATAATTTAATGGTTTTTATGTATGGATAGGTTAATTTAGGGTTCTTGGAAAAAAGTTCCTCAAAGTGTCCCATTTGTTTGGAGAGTGTCCCTTTTGTTTGCAAAGTGTCCCATTTCCTTTTGAAGTGTCCAAAAAGGGTTCTAAAGTGTCTAGGGCCATTAGAAAAGCACACTAGATTGAATTTAGCACACTTTCTTGATGAATAATGTGAAAATTAAAGAATATTAAATGAAATTTAGAAGATTTTGTGATGATTTTGATAGGTCCCTGCTCGGTTGTAGTAATGGCTAGGGGGAAGATAGCTGAAATTTTTGAGAGATCATGTGCCAACGCTATCAGCGGTACAGGTAGAGCATTTACAATTAGTAGGTATCTATTGGGCATCCTTGATGCCACCCATGAGATACGATGATGCCATGTTTATGGCTATGTGCAAGCATTGGGATATAGATACTTGTACCTTTCATCTTCCCACTGGGGAAATGCCTATCACTCTTGAGGACATACACCACATTATTTGGGTTCCTATTCTAGGAGTGTGGTTGTACTTTTGTGGGGATCGATCATTCTAGGAGAAGAAGAGAGATATGCAACATTTTCTAGGTGGACCTATACATGATGAGAGGGTTAGAGCATGGATCAAGCTTCCTATCTTGCTATATTCACAAACTGCTATGGTTAGATGAATTATGATGCATATAGTGGCACTAGTTCTCAATCCAGATGGATGAGTGAAACACTTGGATGGGGGACTGGTAGACTTGATATGAGGGATGTATGAGAAAATGATAGTCTATGCTTGGGGCCACTGTATTCTAGAACATTTGCATTATGATCTTGGTCAGTTTTTATTTTGAGAGATTGATAGTATGGTCCATTGTACACTTCTATATGTGTGGTGCCTTGAGCATATCACATGTACTAGTCCTGTCAGATACCCTTGTATTATAGCTATAGGATATCCATGAGCATTCGACTATCCTTTGCAACGCCTGTGGCAATATAGGTATTTACATTTTTGGAGGGTGAGATTTGAATGGATGGAGGAGGGAAAGATCCTATGGAGACCTTATCTACTCACTCTATAGTGTCCAGACCCCACCAAATAGTTATAGAGGATGCAGATGGATAGGTATCTAGCAAGGAGGCATGACTATCTTGTATGACCATTCTATTACAAGTGAGTCATGTGGTAGTTTGGATAGGTGTAGAAAAAATTGAGGGAATGTCCCTTCATTAGATGATCAGTACAAAGTTCCTGGAGGCTAGGTGATACTGTTCAGTTGACTATAGATCATTTTCGTGAGAGTGACTCCTATGATTCAGATCATGACCAGCCACTAGCATCCGATGCTGATGATGTTCGTAGCACAAATGAGCACAAGGAGTGGTGACCATATCCATGACTAGTTGTTGTGTTCCCCATGGATTTCCCTATAAGTGATGCAAAGCTAGCAGTAGATGAGGGTGATGAGCCAAAGGAGAGAGCAAAGGAGGTATGGTATAGGCCAATAGATATTTTTATAAATGTAATCAATGAGGAGTACTAGTACGAGGATGATCTTTATTGTGAGGACCAAGATGGAGGAGAGGATGAGGAGGAGGAGGAGGACTATGAGGAGAAGCCACCCCTAAGTGAGGGTGATGAGGTAGCTATTGAGGATCGGTACGAGCATGGAGAGTCCTCACATACTTATAGGACTAGATCACAAGAAGCAGCTATAGCAGACATCAACATGTAGAGTTAGAGAGAGGCTAGCACATCCTCCATCCCCAAAGAGGAGGAAGTCGACATTCCTCATGCATCTAGAAGCATAGGTGATGATATTTAATTTTATGCATGTCATTTAGTGATTTATTCTTTATTTGTATATATATATCATGAGGATGTGTTACTGATTATGTACATTATCTATGTTGCAGGAGCGATGAGAGACTTGCAAGAGTTCTATCATCAAGATGCCACAAAGATAGTGCCTACATCCCTCGATGAGGAGGAGATGTATCCTAACTACGTACCCCCATTGATCATGGAGGAGGAGCCAGAGTCACTTAGACCTTTCATGAGGTTATGAGTGGTGTATGAGAGCATGAGGAGATGACTCTATCAGGATGAGAGTGCACTACAATCAACACAGACCTTGGAAGAGGTAGAAAGACTACGTGTAGAGCTAGCACAGACATGAGTGGAGAGGGATTAGATGGCAGATGAGTGGCTTATAGTCGTTGGTCAAGTACAGGGTCTGGAGTATGCACTTAGAATCGACAATTCATGATCGTGATCACACACGATCATCTCACAACGTCTAGGGACTAGATCATGAGTGCCAAATCCTAAGGGGTGTAGCTCTCATAGACGACTGTGACAATGTATATGATTATGAGATGTATATATAAAACTTTGATATATATAGACATGCACATGTTGATGTTATGATGATGTATCTTTTCTATGTGAATGTTAAATGCTATATGATTACTTAAATGACTTATAGGAAAACTATTTAATTAATGGCTACATGATTTAATGGGATTGATGCAATCTAGTGTAAAACACTTTTTAGTTTTAGTATAGATAAAACATTGATAATGATAAAAGAATATGTTAAATTAAATAAACTGATAAATATTTAACTCAACACAATAGGAAGGTGAATAGTATGAAGCCTAAAGCAATTATAAAATGAATTTAAATAATTACCTTAGTGTTCAAGACAAACAAAAATTTAGTTGTCAAGAACGAAGCAATGTGAAAGTTATTTAGAATAACATCAAATAACTTTAAACAACACTGCTATAACAATCATACTATTCAAATGGGGTTAGAGATAATACCAACGCAAATGCATGGTATTAATGGGCTCCCTAAGGGGTGTTCCATCAAGCTTTGTTAAGACATAAGCACCATACCCATAATTGGTATCAACTACATAAGGTCCCAACCAATTAGGGCTGAACTTATCTTTATCTTTGTTGTCAGCACTGGCATTTTGTTGATTTTCAATAAGAACAAAATCTCCCTTAGAAAATGATTGAGGGATAACATGATTTTTTTTTTTCATTATAATTTTTTGATGTGAGATTGGAGATGTTTGAGAGCATTAATGTGTTGTTCATCAAGCATCTCGAGCTAATGTAATTGTTGATCTTTATAAGTGTCATCCTAAAAAAGATCTCAGATAGCAACTCGCAAAGTAGGAATTTCTAACTCCAAGGGAATAATCATATTACTACCATAAACAAGGCTATAAGGGGTATTTCCTGTGGATGATTGAACATTAGTTCTATAAGTGATTGTTGCTGATAGTTTTCTTAAGGATTTTTTTGAGAAGCTTATTATTATTTTCAGCTTGTCTGTTGGATTGTGGATAATATAGTGTAGAAAAGTGATGTTGAATTTTGAATGTTTCAAGAAATTTATAAACTTCTCTATTCTTAAATGGTGTTTCATTATCTAAAATGATTGTGGAAGGAATTCCAAAGCGAGTAATTATGTGTTCCAAGATGAAATGAATTTTTTTTTCAGCAGTTGTAGAATGAAGGGGAATAGCTTCCACCCATTTTTTGAAATAATTGGTTGTGGTTATGATAAAAATATGTCCTCTAGAAGAGGTTAGTGAAATTTTTCCAATAAGATCTAACTCCCATACTGAAAATGGCCAAATGGGAACACTGGCGTGGAGCTTAGTAGTAGAAGTGTGGATTAAATTATTTTTCTCTTGGCATTTGTGACATCATTTAATGTAGGTGAAGAAAACCTCTCCATATGTCTCCAATAATAGCCCATATGAATAAGTTTTTGCACTAACAAATGACCTCCAAAATGACCTCCATAGGCACCAACATGAGCCTATTCAAGCTCTAAATGGATTGAAAATCTTTAAGACAGCATAATAGGAGACCATTGAAAGATCTTCAATACAATGTATTTCCAAGAATCACATATTTAGCCATGAGTTTAAGTGAATTCTTTCGAGTATTCATTGAGGCAGGTTCAGGAATGGTACCGTCTTTCAAGTAGTTGTATATTGTGTCATACCATTCACACAAAGAATCTTGAGTTATTGCCAAAATGTCTTCTAATAGAGTATCAATCGAAGGTTTCATAATGGGATGAATAATAAAGGTGAAGTTTGTGGAAGGATCGTATGTGGATATGAGAGAAGCTGCACTCACCATTGCATCCCCATGTTAGTTATCTTTGCATGGGATGTTATCAATGGTGAACAAGTCAATTTTTTTTAATAGTCTCATTATAAGATCCTTGTATTTTAATCACTTTTCATGTTTAGTTTGATATGTACCATTGATTTGTTTGATCACCAATTGTGAATTGCCAAAGATCTTGATATATTTAGTGTGTAGAGATAAAGTAGCTTGCAAACCTATGATCAATGTCGCATACTTACCTGTATTATTTGTGCATTGAAAATTTAGTAGATAGGATAAGGGAATAGGTTTTATGTTAGGTGGAATTAGTACCACTCTAGCACTGAAATCGATTCAACACTTAGATCCATCAAAAAATAACTCCCATGGTTTAATGTTAGTGAGTAAGACATGATCATTAGGAAATGAATCAGGAGTAGGTAAAGAAAAAAGAGAAGGAGCATGAGCTAAGTGATTGATTAAGGCTTGGCCTTTGATTATTTTTTGTGAAACAAATTTAAGATAAAACTCAATTAACAACATCACCCACTTATCTAAGTGTCTGATGAGGTCTATTTTGCTGAAAAGATATTTAAGAGGATCAATTTTTTTGATGACATGTACTTCAACATTTAGTAAATAATGTTGCAACTTACTAGTAGTGAATACAAGAGCCAAGCATTGTTTTTCAATTGGTGAATAATGTGCCTCATAATCAATTAAGATGTGACTAATGTAATAAAAAGGGTGTTCTTTACCATGATTGTCATTTTAAGCCAACAATACTACAAGAGCATAGGTAGATGTGGTGATGTACAAGATAAATGGTCTATGTGACACAACAGGTTTTAAAATAGGTGGAGTGGCTAGATACTCCTTTAGACTCTCAAAAGCCTATTTACAATCCTCATCCCAATCAAAAGGGACACCCTTTTTAATGAGATGCATGAAATTTAATGTGTGACAGGCTAAATATGCAATGAAATGAAAGATAACTTGAATTCGACCTTGTAACATCTGCAATTGAGAAATATTCCTAGGAGGTGGCATGTTAATAATTGCATCAATTTTTTTTGTGTCCACCTCAATGCCTTTGTAAGATATGAAAAACCCCAAAATTTTACGACTATCTATGCAAAAGACACTTTTTTGGTTCAATCACATGTATTTTTTTATTCATTTGAAGATTTTGCAAAGGAAATTTACATTATCTTGTTAGGTTAATGATTTAGTGAGGATATCATCAACATAATCTTCCAAAATTTTGTGAATATAATCATGAAATATTAATGTCATTACATGTGTTGATATGTTGCATTGACATTCTTTAAACTGAAGGGCATCACCACCCAACAAAATGTTCCCCAAATAGTTGTAAAGGTAGCTTTATATTGAACTTGAGGGTTAATAAGGATTTGATTATAACTAGAAAATCCATCCATGAATGATAAAAAAGAATGTCTAGTAGTTGAATCCACGATCGTGTCTATATAAGGAAGCAAAAAATCATCTTTTAAAGGGGATTTATTCAAGTCTCAAAAATTTGTGCATATCCTAATATGATTATCAGGTTTTGCAATTGCGACAATGTTTGAGATCCAAGGAAAACAATCAATAGGTCTAATAAGTCCTATATCAAGATTTTTTTCGAGTTCCTCTTTAACATGCAAGGCCATGTTAGGATAAATTTTTTGGGTCTTTCGATGGACAAGTTTAGCTTTAGTAGCAAGGACAATGTTATGAATCACAATTTTCTGGTCAATTCGTAGCATATCAAAATATTTCCAAGCAAGAATTTCAAGAAAATCATTAAGTAAAGTAGTAGTATCTTCTTGTTACTCATCATCAAGGCACTTCCCAATCTTAATAACTTTATCTTTATCCTTAACATCCATTAGCACATCAATTGTATCTCCTAAAGGGAGTGCATTGGATTTAGGACTTGCTTCTTGCTCAGTAACATTCAAGGCATGAGTGATGTGTTTCATGTAAGTAAGTGAGGATGGGGTATCATAAACTCTTAACAGTTTTTTCAATGCCTCATCGCTATCAACATACTTCCATGAAAGTGGTAAGGTTATATCAAGAAAACTTGGATGTTTGATTGTGATTTTGTGTTGTGGTTGACATGTTATAACATTAATGTTTTAAGATGGTCGTGGAGTAGCTTTGGTCATTTTAGAAAAGAATATCCCAATCTGGTTTACATTTCTTGCGTATTAGGTTCAATAGGGACACAAATACCTTGCTCATGTTTTCTACACCTTTTTCTAGTGTAGCTTAATTGTTTTACAAATTTATAGCCTTTTCCTTAAAGTCTTTCCATTTCATGCGGGGTAGGTGGCGATTGATAATATATCTCAAATTTGTTGTGTATGTTGCATTGTCATTTGAATTATAGGAGATAGATGTTTGAGATGATTGTTTAGAATTTTGAATGGTCATGATTGTTGGTTGTTATTGTTTCTTATCTTTCTTTCATATTAGTACATATTCACCCATAAACAAGGGTGTGAATTCTAAGGATCCCCAATCGTCACCAAATAATTTAGATATTGATTATGTATCATTATATTCAATTTCAAGAGGGTCTATGTTAGATGTTGGAATTAATGTTTTCAAAGGACTTGTAGCCCCCTTTTTGAGGTGCAAGGAAATTTTAGGCTCGGGATCTATTTCAACTTGATATATGTGATTGTTATAGACATATTTCATGATACGGTGAAGGGTTGAAGGCACTGCATTCATCTCATGAATCCATGGTCAGCCTAAAAAATATTATATGAAAGATCGTAAGGCATGACATGGATAGGAGTCTACAAAGTATCCGCCCCAACCATAATAGGTAAAGTAATTATCCCAAGGGGTTGCTTTGTTATATTATCAAATCCATGAATGGAGATGGAATCATATATTATTTTCAATCTATCAAATTTTAATCAATCAGGGAGACTCACACTACACACATTAAGGGAAGAACCATTATCTATGAGAGTGTGTTTGATACTTGTGTGATTGAATCAAGCAATTATCATAAAGGAATCATGTTGTTTACACAACTCCAAAGGAGGGAGCTCATGGTGATGGAAGGTAATGTCAAGATTCTATTTTTGGATGAGAGCTGCCACATCATTAAGAGTGGTTCTAGGAGGGATTGTGATTTTTTTTAGAGAAGTTTGAAGAATTTTGCTATAATTTGGCGAGGTTTGAAGAATATCCCAATGGAAATTTTTGCAGGAGTATTGTTTAATTGTTCAACAAGATCATACTAGTTTGTGTGTGGGCTATAACAAGGAGCACTAGGTAGATTGGGTAAGGGTAAAGAAGGTGGAGTTGGTTGTGGCAGTTACGAGTTGTTTTGGGTGTGATATGTATGAGAAATAGTATCATTACTAGATTATTGTGATACATTGGTGTTATGTGGGTATAGGGTGTACCCGGGTCAGTTAGAGGGGTGAAGTGGATGTTAGGGTGGATAAAGGATAAGCTTAGGTTGAATTACATTAATTTCCATGATATTAAAGTTCTCACAACACACCAAAGCAGATGAGTTGGGTGAGATGAAGTCTTGAAGAGACTCATCTAGCAAATGAAAATCATCATGACTAAAGGGTTTGAGGGGTAAATTGTCATCAATTGGTGTAGGATGTTCAGGTGAAACATTAGAGGTGTTAACATTTTTTATCATGAGTTGGTCACCAAAAATCTTGTGGGATGACTTATGTGAGATAAATTCTTTGAGGGATTCATCTAACAAATCAAAGTCATCACAATCAAAAGGTTTGAGGGGAACTTTATCATCAAGGGGTTTAGGTTTCTCATTTGAAGCATTAGAGGATGAAGTGAGTGAGAGGAAGTCCTGAAGAATCTCATCAAACTTATCAACATCATCACTACTAAGAGGCTTAGATGAGATTTTTCTCCTAGTTTGAATCATGTGTTTAAAGGGATGGTTTGATGTTTCAGGTTTGTCATCTTTATGTATCGCTAAATATGATCTAAAAGAACAAGGAATTAAAAGAAATTTTTCAAAGATCTAAAACTATCCATGAATGCCATGAAAAGAAATGAAAGTTATCCTAAGAAAATAAAAACAGTTGAACTGTAACAGAAAGGTAATGAAAAAAAATAGAAAGATGCAATGCAGGAAACTAAAATCTAGAAAGACTAATGCAAAACAATAAAGGGAATTCTTTGCCCTAGGTGGCGAATGAGTCCCAGGAGATGATTTTTTGATATTTTTCTGATTTTTTTTTGTTTTCTATAAAATTTTAATTCTGTACAATGCAAATATATAATGAAAATGCAAAGATTTGAAATGATTGCATGAAATACAGTGAGGGAAGCTAAGGAATTCTTTCACTAATACAATGTTTTAAGAAACATAAATATGAAAAATATAAAATGATTAAATAATGAAGAACTTAGATGCAATTAGAAATGAAAAACAGAATGATGTGCTCAAAATTCAGGTTCACCAAAATGAACTATAGATTTTTGGCTTTCTATAGACTCTCTAACTCCTCTAGGGGATTTCACCTAAGAGGAGAGAGATAGGAGCAAAAATACTAATGGTTCATTCAAATTATGTTATGTGCAATATTTTCTAATCTAAATGAAGTAAACTAAATACAATTAAGTGATATAAATGACTAAATATGAATGCAAGACTAAAATTTATGATATATTTGAAAACATAGTGATGTTTGCAAAAAGCTTGAAAGAATGAACAAAAATGAAAATTAATCTAAACATATGGTTATTTATTAGAATGTGTACACCTGGAAAATAGTAGATGAATGGAAAATAATTTGTAAAATTGATGAAACTTGAATTTGGGCTGATTGGGACTCATTCACCACCTTGGGCGAATCAGTCCTAGATTAGGACTTTTCTACACAAAATCTATTTTTTGACTATCAGGGACCTGGAACTATATCTGACTCAAATTTGCACCTCAGGTGGGACTCATTCACCATGCATGGTGAATCAGTCCACTTTCTAACAGAAACCTGATTTGAGATCTTAGAAAAATCCTATAAAATAGCTTAAAAGTGGTTGTATAATGGGGGGTTGTCCTTAGTCAAACCCCTAGTTGGGTAATCAAACCTTGAATAGAGAAAAATCTCCATAAACCCTAGCCTTAGATGTGCTAAACACTAGGAAAAGATGAAATCTAACATAGATCCTATTTTATTGCTCTAGAATAAGTCATTCAAGAATAATTCATATGATGCAAGATCTCAACCCTAGAAATCTTACAACATGAAAAACAAGAATGGAATTATATACAAATGTTAAACAAACACAATGCAAACCTTAATTTGAAGATAGAGTGAAAATGGAAGATGGAATCAATAGGAAACCAAGTCCTTAGGTGTGATTTGGTGGCTAGTTGAACCTCTTCACCCTAGATTTCTTCATGATTCAACATAGGCATCCATCATCAACCCTTTGCAATGTTGGATCTTGACAAGATAAGTGAGCTTCAATACCTGCAAAAACCATAGTTTGTTGGCTTAAAACTTCAAATTTTGTTAATGAAACTTGTTGTGGAAGACTTGACTCTAGAAATTTCACTTGAAAAATGAAAAGAAGATGATAAAAGATGTGTGAAATGACTTGAAATGCTCATATTTATAAGCAACAACACCTTATTTTCCCATTAATTAGACCTAATAGGCTGACATTCACCAAAAATTAAAGTTAAATTGATTAAATTCCCAGTTAAATTTGAATTTTCCCTCAAAGGAATCTCATTCACCACCCTTGGTGAATGGGTCCCGCTAGAGGGGACTCATTCACCCAAGGTAGTGAATGGGTCTCACTACTACTGTTTGAAAGTGGGTCTTAGGGATATGATATAATTGAATGTTGTTTGTTAGGTTTTATGTGATTTCTCAAGTAAAACGAGCCTCTAGATAAAAATCAATGGGTCTAAGGGGCCTATAAATGTTGTTTTGAAGGGGAAATGATGTAAAAGGACTCAAAAGTGGGTTCAATTGTGCGTGAAATTGTCTCTTTTCTGAAGAGGGTCCAATTTTCTATGGCACACAACCATGCATGCTCGAAAGTACTTAGGAGGCATGGTGAAAAGTTTATTGTGAATTATAAATTTCATCTATAATAATGGTGAGAGGTCTTATGGGTAGGTGCAAGAAGTTGGGTCAACAAAATATTAAAAAACTGGAAGTCTTTTTCCCTTAGTTCTAAAATTTTCATAGCTAGATTTAAAAATTGAAGAACCTACATAGAATCTGTAGACACTAAAATCTAGTCTAAGCCTATGAATTCAATATTCTTCATACTTCATATTTCTATGGTCATGATTAAATAATGTTAATTATTTAATTAATTTCTAAAGTTTTCATTTCTTTATTAATTAAATAAATCTAATTATTTAATTAATTCACTTTAATTTCATTTCATCTACTAATTAAATAATCTTAATTATTTAATTAATTCACACTTTTCTTAATTCTATCTGATTAATTAAATAAACACTTTTTATTTAATTATGTTACTAATTAACCTTATCCTTCTTGTCAAATTAAATAAATTCTTATTTAATTTACCCTTTATCATATGTCAACTATAATTAAATAAATCCTTTATTTATTTAATTATTCATTTAATCCCTTCATCACTTAATTAAATAAATCTTATTTATTTAATTATTCTTCAAATATCAAATATTGAATTAAATGAATTATTTAATACATAAATTCTATTTTAACACATTTTTCTATATTTAGATAATTGTGTAAGTTATTTAAGTATTCACTTTGACTTGACTTGAGATCTATTTAAATCGGTCAGTTAACTCTTGATTTAATCTTTGAGTTCCTTTCATGAGTAATCTCTTTGTCATATCATTCAGTCATCTAGTTTTGACTCGTTTGCATGCACATGCGTATTAATTAAATACCTTTATCTAATTAATTAAATCTTGTGCATGCTTTTGAACAGATCATTGCTTTGATCCTATCTTTATCTTTGTCATGCAAAGACAATTCTTTTGTTTTTTAATACCAAACTCAAAGATTAAATCATTTATTTAATATTTATTTCTATTTCTAATTTGTATCACTCATGTCGCTACTAATAGTTATCAAAATGCATGTCTAATCTTTTGATCTCAACCATCCGTTGATCTTTCGATCCTAGCCTATAATTTGAATGATCAATTTTCTATAAATTGATTTGTCTTTCATCATTTCAACCTCTGTTGAAATCTTATGACTTTTGGAAGCATATCTATCATTTGAATCTTCGATGTTTTTCTAAATCACTATCACAGGCTATACTTGCACAAGAGAAATTTGAGGGTAATTATACTACAATGAAAAAATGGAGAAGGGAAATTGAGGTTATACATGGAATTACGTAGATATTAGGTGAGATTATTCATTTTATTTATGTTTTAGCTCTCCTTTGTTTTCTATTGTTTAGCTTAGATTGCATTAGAGCTTAGATCACATTGAGTGTGTACTTTTAACCTTTCATTGCATTTTCTATATGTTACATTTCGTGAACCCAACGTGAAGACACCATCTTCACTTATCCATAGACTTTTATACAATTTTTGTAGGTTTTTGAATAGAATGATGCATCTATTTGATGAAACAATGCAATTGACATTCATAAGCGCAACTACTTAACAAAAAGATGCAACTAAAATATTGGACTGCATTTGATATTAGAAATGACACAATTGGTTTACTTGACCACATTTGAGCTCAGAAATGATGCATCCAAAAATACTCATGCATTTGTTATTTTTTGAGTCACAACTGACTGGTAAAATACCACAATGCATCTGACAGAGAAAACGACACATCTAACTGGTAAATTTTTAAGTTTATATTTTTAATTTATAGCCTCCTTTCCTGCTTTTATTTTCACTAATCTTATGTTTTCAGCATGTTTCTTGAGGAGATAATGAAGCTTTTGTAGATTGATAGTCAAAGATGAAAATCAAAATTACTAATAAATCTTTCTACAAGATGCATGTTGAAGACCATAGTTAAATTTTTGAAACAGATTGTTTGGTAGTGTAGCAAATCTTTCATTTGGATTAAAATTAACAAGTGTCTACTATGTTTGGTGTGAAAGCACAATTATTACCCTCACAATTTGGTATATCAAAGTATCCTCTCCCCTTGCACATTTGTGCAATCTTGGCTGTAAGAGAAATGGTTACTCACTCTAGAAATTGGGCCTATCCTAGTGGGAAAATGTACTCACCTTAGGATGACTCAAACTAGTAGCACCTTGAACCTGAGGGACTTCCAGCTGATATATAAAAGTGGATTTTTGGGAAAGCCCAATGAATCACGCATATGGTTACTACAAGATGGATTTGAAAGGGGACTCTTTCCACATGGATCATGCCCTACGAATGAAATGCTTGAATTAAACACCTTTGTTTGTAGTGTCCAAAATCCTTCTATTTACTAGTGCATCAAGTCAGATTTGTGAAGTTGTCTTATATTCTTATGGTTCATGTGTAGAGATGAAAGTATAGCATGGGATATTCATGGGTACTCTAGCTTGGCTGCCCTGAATGACGTTAATGAGCTGTGGAGGGGAGCTAGATGGGTCAAGCTACTAATCATCCACCTTGAATAAGTGTAGTTGGGAAACCAGTGAGAACTCAGTAAATACTATCCTACAAAGCCTAGGATGTGCTTGTCTATTATCAAATTAAACGTTCTTTGAGTCCATAATAAAACTAAAAACACATTTTGCTATGATTTTCTTTATTTGCCAGAACTTGATCACAAAATAGTGTCATTTTTCTATCTCAATTCACTTAAAACACACAACTGTCAATAAAATCACAACAGTTCACTAGAGAGTCACAATTGATCTGTTGATTCACATCTGTTTAGCCTAGAGTTGCATCTACCAAATTAGCTCACATTTTCTCTATCTAAAACCATAACTAATTTAGAAGCCCACACTTGTTATATTCGGTGACGCATCTAAAAAGCTGAGTTGCAACTGCACTCTGGAACATTGCATTTTCCACTATCGTAAAACTTTTCCAATGCACTGAATTCAAGAAAACCACATCTGTTACACCCTAAGTTGTAATTGCCATCACGGGTCACATCTTTGAGAAACTACACTGCATCTGTTTGATACTAGATACTAAATTTTAATAGAAACTAGCAACTGATTACCATAAAACTACAACTATGAAGCATAACTGCATCTATGAAATTCTACAACATCTTTGCCTGAGTATTAGAAAACCAGAATTTACAGTCATAGTCTAGTCGACACAATCATACTAGTCTTTGATCTATCTTTTCACAGTAGTCCTTGGATGGAAACCTAAAATGATTTGCTCAATTTTGCATCATTTAGGTATCATTTAGTCATTTACAATAGTTGTCCCAATTTCAACTTTTAGTTTCATCTTAGAATACATATTATCTTTAGATCAAACTTTTAGGAAAGTCATTTTTACAAAATTTAGAACAGGTCCACTTTCTACACTCTAGAAAAATCATAGTGTCAATGAAATATGTCATTGAACCTAGTCCTGTCATCATATCCTTTGTCCTTCAGAGAGTCCTCCTAGCACATTAATTTAGTAAGGAAACTCAATTTATCTTTGATCCTAGTCCTACATTGGTTCCCTGACATAACTAAATTGACACCTTGGTTAGACTTTAGATAGTTGGTACCCTCATCTTAGGTTTTACAAAATTGATTACCTTAGAAGCTTGCTTAGACTTTACATCTTTAAATATTTTCATTCTAGACTAGCGTCATCTTAGAACATTCCTTATTTTTCATTCAGAAAATCCCAAAAAAATAGACTAGAGTCATACTATCCATAGACGTAGTTTTGCATTCCTCATACATTGAACTTATCTTACATGGTGAAACTAGGTCTAAGAGAAAAGAGAGAGAAAAGATTTTGAACCCAAATGAATTCACCAATCCATTCTCGTCGAGACCTCATAGGACATTTTTGGAAAAATTCACCACTAGAGACCATCAAGGACACATTAGATCAAAAGACATGGATGTTGTTGCACAAGACCATGAGTTTACCTCCTTTATAGATGAGTATCTAACAAATGATCATCAACGATACTTATCTAAATTGCTAGCTAAAGGTGCTACCTTACCTATAGGATTTGATAATAGCACTTTACAAGTTCAACCTACACAAGGGACAAATGCAATGACTGCTAGTACCTTTATACCTAAGGTTAATACAACCATACAATTGGCATACCTACATAGAGTACGATAGTCCATACATCCCCATTTGGTACATCTAGCATGACAGTAGGATTTAATTTCACTGTAGGGGCATCATTGTCCACTCCCTTTGGTCCTCATGTTGGGAATAAAAGATCTAAAACATCAGCTTCTACACCAAATGTTAGTGTCACCGTACCATACCACAGTCAATAGCCATACCTAGTGTTCATGTCGCTAGTACTATACTGCATACTACACAAACAGGAGGAATTCCCTCTTTCTAATATGGAATTTAGAATCCATTCTCCCAGATTGGTAGTTAGAATCCATTCTCCTAGGTTGGCAATTAGAATCCATTCTCCCAGATTGGTAGTCATAATCCATTCACATAGATTCTGAACAGAATCCATTCTCCCAAATTGGAAATCATAATCCAGTCACACAGATTCTGAATCAGAATCCATTCTCATAGATTCCAAGTCAAAACCCATTCACATAGATTCTAAATTAGAACACATTCACCAATATTCCAAATCCAAATCCCTATGAAATACCAACATTCAATCAAAACCCATCACGAGACCTTGGATTTTAGAATACATACATAGATCCGCGTAATCCACCCAACACATCATTAACCCAGGTTGACCTCTTACAAACAAAAATGCATGCACTACAAAAAAAAATGGATAACATGGTAGTGTCAACTAAGAAAACCTTTTCAAGAAAGGACATATGACCATTTCCCTTCAATAAATCATTGTACATGACACCTTTCCCTCATGGGTATGTCATATTGAATCTTCCAAAGTAAAATGGCAAACAAAATCTGATAGAACATATATGGGAATTTTCTACCATGTGTATAGATGTTACTTATGACCCCACATATCTTATGAGACTATTTCCAAGAATTCTTGTAGGAATTGCACTCGAGTGGTTTTCAGGTCTAGACTATGGCATCAAATCATGGGGTGAACTCAATGAGAAATTGGTTGAGAAATTCTCCTTCAACATAGACCACAAGATAAATATAGCAACCTTGTGTCACAAAACACAAGATGAAGGAGAAAATTTCATTGCTTTCTTGCAAAGATGGAGGACTATACCTAGCCAATGTCCTGTCAAGATACCTAAACAATAAAAAGTCACTATGTTCCACAAAAACCTTCATGCGAAACTAAGGAGTAACTTAAGGGTACATTGTTGCACATACTTTTTAGAACTAGTGGAAAAAGGGGTTATAATAGAAAGGGATCTCATTGAAAAAGGAGAACTTAAGGCAACAACATCTAACAAAAATCTAATAGTGCAAAACACCCCCAGTGACAGAAACAAATTTTGGTCTTAGAACAAAAATGTTACCAATGATGGGGTAGTTGATGCTAAAACTATACAAGTAGAACCAATCATCATATTACGGGGACCTAACCCTTCTGCCAATACACTTAACACTATCAATCAACCTCCCAACACAGTCCAAAATACTCAACATCTGTAACAACAAAGGAGGTTTCAAAAAAGTGAGTTCACTCCCTTAGGGGAACCCATCGAGTGTGTATTTAAAAAACTATTATGACACAATATTATACAACTTCAAGAGCCAAGACAATATGATCCAGGACAATTTAAACTAGTTTGGTGGGATGAAAATTCCTTTTGTGATTATCATAGAACTAAGGGACATAACCTACAAAATTGTCACCAACTAATAAATATCATACATGATCTTGTTGAGAAGAGAATTATTGAAGTTAACGAATAGACACAAAATTCATCAAACAATGATCAAGTCTTTTTTGATCCACTACATGACCATGGGAAAGGAAATCTCCCCAATTTGAGTAACAAAACCAATATGTTGGCCAACTATGAAAATATCAAGCATGATTATAATAGTGGCGTGCAAAATCATTAATCACCTTCATGCCACCGATGAGAATATCAATACCATTACCATCAATACAACTCCCAAGTGTGTTTTCAACACTCGTTGTACTAAGATCACTATCCAAGGTCTTCCATCATAGCAAACACTGCAAACTTCCAAGTTGCACTATAACTTACTTGATCAATTAGGGAAGACTAGCCCAAATCTCCATCTCAGAACTGTTACATATCTCCCCTAAGCATCAATTTTTTGTAGATGAAGCTTTAAAATGTACCAATATCCCTAATGATCTTGATGTCAATTGTTTCTAGGAAATGGTAGGCTACTTGACCAATAATCATCATGCCACGTTCTTCGAACAAGAATACACAACTGAAAAGAAAAAATCATAATAATCCTTTACATCTTGAAGTCCTTGTTGACGACACCAAAGTTAGAAGAGTTTTGGTAGACAAAGGAGCAAGGTTAAATCTGTGTACTTTAAAATTGATTAAGGCATTAGGTTTCTCAGAAGCATGCGTAGACACAACCAAAATTATTTCCATCAAGGCTTATGACAATGAGGAATGAAAATCAAAGGTGGTGGTAACACTTCCTATTAGTATTGGTCCTGCAATAATGGAGAAAAAATTCTAGGTCTTGGATCTTATCCTTCCATACAACCTTTTGCTAGGCAAACAACAAATTCATGCCATGAAGTTAGTCCCTTCCACATATCGTCAATGTCTCAAATTCCCTTAGAATAGCATTGAAATAACAATAGATGGTGACCTAGATCTATTCCAATATTGTACCAATCTAAAAGAGATACCCCAATGTCATATGGTTTACATACACCAGATAGGAGACAATCTATGGTCACTATACACAGTCCTCCCACAACAACTTTCACTAAATGGGGAGAATTAAGCAAAGAATCCATAAATACAAAAGATGTCACCCCCTGGTTGTATAGGGAGATAATGAGGAACCTCTCTCACTTCATCACATTACTACAAATCTATATGGAAAAGGTTTCACAATCATGTAGAGAAAGGGATATAATGGACAACATGGTTTAGGATTACACCAAGATGGGAGGATTGAACCATTCTTTGTTTCTTAGTGGCCAAAAGGCTTAGGGATTGGGTTTCAATCGATTTAGATTGGTGTTCCTAGTACCACACCACCCTTAATCGAGGAAGTAAGTGCTTCAGAAGATATTGAGACATCTCACAAACCATTTGACCAACACTACTATGACTCCCTCTACTCAAATGAATATGAGTGGGATTCCCTATCCTCCACCTCTTCCATGAACCTTGACAAGCTAGCTAGAGAAATTGACTTAATGTTGAAATCCTCACCAAGTCCATTGAATTCCTATCCACCAAAGAATATGAGAAAATAGGAATGGTTTACACATTAATATTAGGAATCTCTTGATCCTACCTCTTGGAAACCTGATACATCTATTTCAAATAACCAAACCTTGGCATTATGCCCACCTCTGAATCCACCTAGATCTAAGCAAAAGAGAAAAAGGGACTTAGTAGAAGACTTTTGTGACCATATGAACAACTCAGTCCTTACCTTGACTCTATTAAACTTTGAAAACTTTGATGATGATATGCCCTTAGTTTATCCCCAACTTATTGATTGGGACAAAAAAGACACACCCATCTTAGACATTTTTTAGAATGATGAAGTAATCGTTGAGTTCCTTGGCCTGAGAGAAGGCATACCTAGTGGTGATCACAAGGCTGGTTTTACCATTGACTTGGACAAAAAAGCATATTTTGGGAAATCTGTTCAACCCTCAAATTGTAAAAATGAGAAAAATAATGAAAAAGATAAAAAGGATGAGTCTTTAGGTGAAAACCAAAAGGCACCTCTAGACAATGAAAAAGAAAAAATAAAGGACACATCCAAAGGTGAAAACCTCTTTGAGGCACCTAAGGATGGAGGTTTGAACATTATCTCCTTTGCATAAGAAAGGTCACCCATGCTTGTTGAAGAATCAGTAGAAGACAACATAGGTAGAAAATAGAATCCTCAACTGGTCAATTTTGTAGCATCATTGAAAAAAGAAGAGCAACTAGAATTCCACAACTTCTATACATAGAGATAGATTGTAGACACATGAAATTAGCATTATGCACTTAATTAGTTCATATTCATCCGCTCATTAAATAAATCCAACTCATCAAATCCATTCACCAAGAAAATCAGGTCTATTTAATTAATTCCTAAGGCTATTCATTTAAATTAAATAAATCAACTTTGTTTAATTTAAGTCTAGCATCAACCTTTTAATTAAATAAACCAAACTTTATTTAATTGAAATCCAAATGCATATTCCATCCCTTTTTTATTTAAATAAATAAATATATCTAATTCAAATGGGTCAAACCATCTAATCATCATTTATGTTAATCTAATATTGATTAACCTAATCTAACCACCCATCACATCCTCTAGCTTTTCCCACTTGCACAAATACATCAATTTATTTATTTATTAAATTCATCATTTTCCATCAACATGGCATCTTTGAGGAATATTCCCTCAAGTTTGAATCTCCCCCCAATTTGACATGTAAATCCAACAAGGAATTTATGAGCTCTTGCATGTCTCTTGCAAAGGTCAAACTTAGCATTTAAACTCATCTTGTCATCAAATTCAAATTTGAATCTCCCACTCTTTGGCACATTCACTACAATGTGTTCATTCCTCAACCTATCACAAGTTGACAAGTGGCTTCATCTCATTGGTCAAATCTTTATCCCACATTGCTCTATTTTGAGCACTCTTAGCATTTTACATTTTATAAATAGAAGGCTTCATTCTTCAACAAATCATCCACAATCTTAGCATTTCATCTCCACAACTTGCTCCACAATCTCATGCAAAGTAACTCTCTTCAATTGAGAACTAATTTTGTCCACCTCATATCATCTTCAAAGCAGTTTCATATCAACATATGGAGTTTAACAAGGATTGGGAAAGGGCTTCTTTCCATAGAAGCACCAATCCAATATGAGATAGAATTGACATCATGTTTTTATGTGATTTTTCTTTAGTCATCTTGTTATTTGTTTGCATTTTAAAACATGTTGGATTATCTCATATGGATGTGAATATTTTCTTTGTTGCTAATGATGTATGTTGAAATATTAGCCATTTATGGATTTAGCATCCACATAATGGCGCTAGAAGGAGGGCCACCTTGCATGTTTTTTTTGTTGTTTTTAGATCTTTCTTTTACAAATCAAAATACGTTTGCAAAGTAACCTTTAAATATCAAGATTTAGAGGCATCTTGAAGTTGTTACTTACTTACACTTGAGTGACATTTTGAATCTAGTTTTACTTTTTGCACTCATAACACACAGGCCAGTATTTGCATTGAATATCTTCCTTTTTTTTTAGATTTTAACATTTGAATTCATCTTGAATGTACTAGGCTAATACTACATTAACTTTAAGTATCATGTCAAAAGGTCCATGTGATATGAATGCGTTGAAATGGAAATTCATTAATTTTGAAACTGCCATGAGTAGAAGATGATAAAGAGTGGTGGCCAATGCTGAATAGTCAAAGTTATTCATGGGTTATGATTTTCTCTGCATATCAACTTAATCCAAGGTAGAATTGATGATGGTTTTAGGTGATCAAATTAATTGTTCTGTTTAGAGAACCATCTTGAAATAAATTCTTCTCTTTGGAGGATCGGGACTTGATTTTGGCACCTTAGGCCACTGATACTTCTTTGCGTACTCACTCTTTACACATGCCAATTGTGTTAGCTTAGATAGCGATGGATATAGAGGCATAGCTTAAGCATTAAGCTAGGGAATTAGAAAAAATAAAATCAATAGATTTATTTCTAACAAAGCAAAACTATGGCAAATAAAGAAAAAGAAAGGCCAGAATCAGAACGAAGCGCTTCAAAAGCACCTTTGCTACAATTGTATGTGTAGACACACAAAATTAGCGTTATGCATTCGATCAAATTCACACTTTTCCACTCATCAGGGTAAATCGGGTTCATTTAATTCACTATCCTAAGGTCATTCACTTAAATTGAATAAATTAACTTTATTTTAAATAAATCAATCATTTATTTAATTAAAACTCAAATCATCATTCATCTCCCTTTGATTTGATTTAAATCCCTGAATCAAGTCAAATAATTCAAACTCATCTAATCATCATTAAGCTAATCTAACGATGATTAAATGCTAATCCTAACCACTTGCATCCTCTAGATAATGCCACTTGCACAAATAAATCAATTTATTGATTTATTAAATTCCTTATTTTCTTTCAACATGGCATTTATGGGGAATATTCCCTCAAGTTTGAAAAAGATGACAAGTTGACTTGTCCCCTCCAACATTGCAATAAATTCTCCATTTCATGTATCCCTCTCAAAATTTATTGCACAAATTTGAATTTGAAACTCCCTCTCATGGGCACATTTCCCAAATCTTGCTCATGCATCAACCACTCATAAGATGACAAGTGTCTCCATCTCATTGGCTTGATTCTTCATAACACATTCATCCATTTGGCCAATCTCTTATCAAGAAAATCTATAAATGAAATCTTCATCTTTGATCAAATACTCCACAATCTCTTGCAAAGTCACTCTCTTAAACTGAGAACTGATTTTTCCCATCTTGGCATTCCATATCATTCTCCATTGCATTTTATCATCTAGCTTATCTATCAAGGATTGAGAAAGGGATATTTTCAACAATGGCACCAATCCACTATGGAATAGATTATTCATTATGCTTATTAGGATTTAAATTAGTTTGTTTTATTGTTATATTCATAGAGCATAAGGAATTATTTCATAAAGAATGCCATTTCGTTTGTTTTCTTTTTAACTAACTTCATGCTGATATACATGGAATAGAATTAAAAAGTTTGCAAATTGTTGGTGTTACAGTATGTATAACATGTAGCTATTCCTTTGTCTCCAACTCAAAGATCTGCCCCTACAATTCTAACCAATGGTCCGGCTTTCGTACTTAATCCATCTCCAAAGGAGAAATGTAGGTGACTATTAAAGGCTTTGACTGCAACAGAATTGTGAAGCGCAATAACAAAGTCTGTAATGCTCTCATAGCACTATGTTACTACATTATGTCATAAAAGGATATCATCACAAATCCACAGTGTTTGCATGTAGTATACATGGTTCCATATTGCTCTAAAAGGCCCCACAGTTTGCTGAAGCGTGTATTTGACCACCAAACCTTTTTAAATTTGAAAAGTACGTTGTGCTTGGGTGTTTGCAAGTTGATTTGATAAATTTGAATGTACTACTACTATCATGATAAGAAGATCTTTAGGGATTGTCTCTGCCAACCATGATTCTATGCAAACACCCTTGGTCAAGATCTATTTAATGCAGATCTGCTAAGTTTGGAGTGAACCATATCCCATCTTTGTGTTCCTTCAATTGCTTGTCAATCCCAAAGAACCAATACGTGCATATTTAATTGTTGGCATTAGAATACTTACATACCCAAATACCAATATTAATGGATGGTGACTTTTAGGTAAGCTTTTGAATACATTATTGGGTAAGGAATTTTCTTTCCATTTCTAGTCCTCAAATTTGCAGCATATTCTTCTCTATTATTGAATACTAGTCAAATCATCATCATAGCTGTTTTCTTTTTGACATTAATGTGCGGTTTAGTACACTGTCGAATAATTTATCTTTTCTAGATATGTTGGATGATGATTCATTCCAAGCTTTCTATTTTTATTTTTTATTTTTTTCAAAATAGATTTAAGGCATTCATTTGAAAGGAAAGTCTATTTTTTATTTTTAAAAAATTAATAATAAAATATAAAGTTTTGAAATCCATTTCCCTTGTATAAAGTAGGTGTAAATTAAAGGGGTATTTATCATCGATTCAAGTTTATCATGTGTAAATTAAAAGTGTATTGACCTTTATCATTAAATCAATGATAAATGTCAATTCAATTTTATTTTACTCCTCTATTTAAAGGGATTCTTCCAATGGTTGATAAATCTTGTATATGTTTTTATCATCTTGTAAGACTTGTTTAACTTTTATTTGTGATGGAATAGGAAAATAAAAAGGAAATTGAAGAAGGAAAAAAAAAGAAAAGTGAGGAGTGTTTCATTACACAAGGAGCTTGCAAAAGATCTTCAAAGAAACTTGGTGATAGATTGAACATCGAAATTGAAATTCAAAAACATTTTTTAATGCTTGGAGGTTCTGTCATACACCTTAATTTCTTGTTTTAGGCTAACTCATCTTTGGTTTTGGGCTTTAAAATGAACATTACCTAGGCTTTCAATTGTCATTGTGAAAGGGGATAAAACAAACTTTAGGAAACATTGACTAGATTTCGTTTGAGGCTAACAAATTCAACAAGGGAACTCTCATATCTCATTTTGGTGCTTTAAAATGAATCAAAATCACTTCTTTGTGGAATCTAAAATGAACATGTGCTATTTTTTTTTGCGAGGGATTACTTAAACTAGCCTCATTGGAAAAGAACATATGTGCTTCTCTCGCACTTTATAGAGATCTTGAGAATCAAAAGGAATTTTTCATGATTTTAGGGTAAGACAAAGCAATCACCTCCACACTTCATTTTGGGTATAAGAATTGAAAAACATCTTGTGCGAGTGTGATTAGGGGAATTATTGCATACATTCTCTATCTTTGTTGCAAAAAAAGATTGATCGAGTTACATATATTGTCTTTGCTCACTTTTGTTTATCCTAGAGGGCCTGCCTTGGGGGAAAAGTACTCACCCAAGGGAACGACTCAACTGGTAACACTCTAAAGCCAAAATTATTTCCAAGTGGGATATAAATGTGGATATTGGAGTAAACACTAATATCACGCAGTTGATTACGACGAGATGGATCCGAAAGGGGACTCTTGTCGTATGGGTTAATCTCCACGAACAAAAATTATGAAATAAAACCCTTGTTTGTAGTGGCCTATTAACTCATTCATCGATTTTATCAAAGTGATGCATTGGAACTTATATTGCAAGAATTTACTTGCCATGTCTGATCTTGGTTAAAGTATAGAGGTTAAGAATTCATTCTTAACATACCTTTATATTTTTTCCTTGGTTGCATGTAAAATCATCTCTTCTACTATGAAGGGCATGAGGCAATCCCACCAAGAAAAACATACCAATTGAGCTAGGATGTTATATTGCTTGTGAGTCAATTTGAAAACATAGTTCTTTGATCGAAAACATCTTGGAAACAAACACCTAAACTTCATCATCAAAATTTCAAACCCTTTAGGAGAGAAATACCATTGACTCAATCCATATGTTATTTCTTTCCATTGGGATTTGTATCCTTAGAGGCTTCTAAGAATTTTGATTTAATCTCAATTTTCTCCTACTAAGGTCAACAATAGGTAACTCTTGCCTCAAATTTCCTTGGTTTCTACATAATACACTTTGCGGGATAAGGGGAAATGTTGAGACATTAGACATCTAGATTCAAAATCTAATCAAGAGTGTGTTTGTGGTAAAAAAATCCATTAAGCAAAGATTAAATCAATTGGACCCCACATATGTGCTTGGCATCTTTTGGTCGTATGGTTTTCATGCAAAAATTGATCTTTTGATTTTGAATTACTTTTAGAGAAAGTCATATTCTTCACTATCTTGGTCTAAAAAATAAGCCCTTCTTAGGTTCATTTAAGATCAACTCAAGCACTTCATGAAAATTCTAAAAATATATCCAAATCCATCCCACCAAACAACTTTAGAGCTTTGGAAACATCATTCTAGACATGGGAAAATCATCAAAATCAAAATCACTTTGTTAGGTGTATGGGAATGGATCCTTTCTCATACATTTAATTGAATTAGCAATCCTTTGAACAAGTACATCCTAAGATCACATCCAACATCTTAGGGTTTACTAGTTCAGTATCCAATCAAACAATCAAAATCAAGCCCTAAGTCTAGCATTGATATAAAGTTCCTAAATGTTCAACACTCATATCATTCACCCCTTTCATCATTCATCTCATCATTGGTCCTAAACACCTTAGAGGTCACTTTTGCAACAAAGTCAAAACACAAGAGGAACATGGAATATAAACTTGATCCATACATCATGAGTAATCCAAGTCAACCAAACTATCAAAGCCTTACAATGCCAATTGATTTTCAAAACTCACACCTATACAATCCATACATGGGATCATTATCTCTTACAAACCTTAATGGTACAACAAATGTGAGTCTACCCAATCTAAATCTTGGAACACATTTTCCGATGGTAGATTTAAATGCAAGTCTAGCATTACAAATCTATCAACCAAATAATCAATACATGAGTCTTCAACAAAACAACATTATCACACCAAATCCATACATGCCAAAAGTGAATATACCAAGTAAAACTTTACAAAACATGAACATTTTGAATCCAAATTTGGTAAAATTTGGGATAGATATGCTTGCAAATCATACTAATATTGATCAAAGTCCAAACAAGATGTTAACAACTCCAAGTCAAGGCAATACTATGCAAAATCAAAGTTACCTAAATCAAGGCAATATGACTCCCAACATCAACAATGTTCAATTTCAACCTATCATGCCAAAACTAAGCATCATCCCAAATTAGAACATTGTACAAAATCAAACACCACTAGCATACATTCCAAATCCACTTTAACAAAATTCAAACCAACTATATCAAAGGTTCCAAGATCAAGATCAAGACCAAGTTTTTCTAGACCAAATTGCTTCACTTAACAAACTAACTGAAGCCTTGAAACAAGAGACATTTTTACTCCAAAATCAATACACTCTTCCATTGGTTGAACCATGTCATCAAAGCATTGAGTTGTGTCCAAAACCAAATCAAGAACAATATATCCAATGTCAAGAAGTTGGATATCAAGATCAACAACATCAACAACAAACCCAATCACCATGTCTCAAAGATTAATCACCACATCTCTAAAATAAATCACAACAAGGTCAATTTGGAGTACAAATCTCACAAGGTAATAAGCAAAAGTACACACCACTTGGGAGACCAATCGAATCATTCCTACAACAATTGGTACAAGAAAATCTCATCAAGCTCCCCGTCCATGGGAACTATCAAGAACCCCTATTTAAACCACTAGGATATAACGAGGACCACCATTGTGATTTTCACAAAACAAAGGGACACATAACATCAAGTTGTATTCGACTCAAAAATCTCATCCAAGACTTCATTGATCGAAAGATAATCACTATTGGTTATAACGATGAAAATTCAACCACTGGTGATAGCATTGGCAATCTCTCCACCACAACTATTGAAAAAAAAGATCAATATCTATCCATCAAAGAACACATTAAATATTTTTTTATCTCATCTGAAGATCAAAACAACACACATCAAGAGTCACTTTTCAATCGTGATCAAAATCCACCAAAAATACCCAACAATGATCCTATTCAAGAAATTTCAAAATCACTGGATCCTATGGTTGAAGACATTACAAATGCCTCCACCACAATTTTTGAAAACAATGATCAAGATCTCTCCATCGATGAGCACCTTGAAGATGTTTCCACCCCATCCGATGACCAACTCACCATACATCAAGAGCCACTTTTTAGTGGTCTATTTCAAGGAGTATTAGAATTATTTGATCCCATTGACATAATCTACGATCCATCAACCAATGATCATGTTGAAAATGTCTCTACATCACCTGATAAGTTACAGGACATATCTCAAGAATATATGCCAAAGCATGATCAATGTCTTTCACCAAAGTCTAGCAATGGTCCTTTCCAAGACATATTGACATCCTTCGACCTCATGGTTATAGATATTGAAGGATCCTTGAACTCAACACTTGAGGATATTAAACCACTTACCATGTCTAATGACGACATCCAAAAACCCTTTGTAAACAATCCATCATTTGAAACTGACCCATGTCAAGAACTTGATCCAAAGCATGTCGAAAGCAATTATGAAATCATTCAAGATCAAGAATTTATATATTCAAGATACTACAATAATCTATGGACACTCTCTTATCTACACAAGATGTCACAAATGATGATCATATCCACATAGTACATACTCCATCTACCCATGAGATGCTTTCTTTGGATGGACACGTAGACGATCTTCCTTTAGAACAAGATTCCTTTACTCTTGACATTATTACACAAAAAGAGCGGGTTATCAATTCCTATAGTCAAATTGAGTTGTCAACATTAGGATCAGATATATCTAAAATTCAAACTAAGGGCATTAGGTATGCGGATATCCAACATTATCCAGTCAAGGAAACAAGTAAGACAAAATAGTATAATTCAGAGTTAGCGGAGTAGCAAATTGAAACAATGTCACCTATGGTGGTCATTTATCAGAGAGTCCATTCTAAGCAAGAGCTCTCAGAATAGGTAGAATCAAAGAATGAAGGTAATACTTCCAAAATACCAGGGGAAAATATGTCTCAAGCAAACATCAACTTAGGGAGCACAAAGACTCTTTATGATGAAACAAGTGAAAATACTACAACTAGCCATGCCATGAATCTTCATCCACCCATCACCCCATCCACGAATAGGGACCAACATCAAAATAAAGTATTAAACCAAAGAAAAAAGAACGTTATCAAAGGAAAAGAAGCAAAGCATGAAGGACAAATCAAATACAAGTGGGTACCAAAAATTACAAAGAAAGATTATCCCTATCAAACTCCATCAGTCAAAGAAACTATGGGGCAAAATAAAAATGAGAAAAAAATCCATCAAAGATATCCACAAAAGCAAAATCAGGCTTTTCAAGCGATGCACAAAGTGTATCAAGCAGTTGGTCCTAATTTCATGCACACTTCCACCCATCATTGCTCATCTTCCCAAGTTTGGAGAGTCAAAGGTGCCAAACTATCAACCAATCCATCTTTTATCCCTAAACACACTCCATCCATGCCTCCACACATAATATCTAATTCTAAAATTGACCATGTATTGGCAACGACCCTTCATCATAAGGATTCTAAAGGAACTCTATCGTGATGTGTGCACAAAGACAAAGTTAACTATAGTATTGACGAAGCAGATCAGAAATCTCAAAAGTTGTATTCAAGTGCATGTATCTTGGCAAAGAAGCTTCTTCAAGAAGGATATCGATGGCACATTATGATAGGGGCATCTACATCAAAAACACCTTGTGATTCAGCATGAGCTTAAAATATTTTAGAAAAATACAAAAAAAAAAGAAATATATGAAAATCCAAAAATAAAATAAAAAAGGATTGAAAATAGTAAAGAAAAAAACCATCCTCTAGTGAAAACCACTATGGTGGTGATTTGGGCAAGTACCATGATGAAATAATCTCATCCCATCCATACTAAATCCAGTATTCCATCCATCTTAGCCATAATAAATCCAGTCACCATGAACCATTTATCCAATCCATGTGCATATGTCTGCATCCATGGTCCAAGTTATCTTAATCCTGATGAAACTTTCGTGAACACTTTACACTTTCTTACGAGAAACATCTTGACATGGGTCATTTTCATTGATCCTATTCTACCCAACATTATCTAAGCCATGAAACATTATCCAAATGAAGCATTCCTCTATCCAAACACCTTATCTTATCACAAGATAATCCATATCCATCCATCCATACACCTATCCATGAATCCACCCATGACATTCCATACATTGATAGACATTGGGGGAAGATATTTACATCTTGGTTCAGGAATAAATCTTGATCTATATCCGCCAACTTATGTGGTGATCTGAACATTGGCAAGCGTGAAATAAATTTTTTCCACCACTTGTGAGAAAGAATCCAAATCACTAGCCCATGGCATGTTTTGACAAGAAGATGTTCCTTATCAAGCTTCATCTTTCATCGAACATCAAGAAAATCAATCACTATCATTTGCATCTAATTTGCATGTCGACGTCACATCAAATCATTCAAAACAATTTTCTTCCAAATCAAGCTTCAAAATCTTAATCAATCGAATCCAATCAATCCATAATCTTGGGATATCCTTCCCAATCATTGTGTTGCTTAACACTATCCTTGCATTGTTGTGCATCCTCAACAATTTTATCATCATAAATCCTGATCTATCAATCCTTGCATTGTTGTGCATCCTCAACAATGTTATCGTCATCAATCCTAATCAATCAATCCTTGCATTGTTGTGCATCCTCAGCAATGTTAGTGTCATCAATCCTGATCAATCAAATCCTTGCATTGTTGTGTATCCTCAACAATGTTATCATCATCATCAATCCATCGATTCGACCAGTCAATCTTAGCTTGGTCTTCAACAAAATCCAAAAATAGAGCATTGATATCATCACACATGTCCATATCCAAATTCTCAAAATCATGCCAAAAACCAAAAACATCCAAAAAATAATAAAATCCAAAAACATCCAAAAACATTCATAAAATCTCAGAAAACCCCAAAACATTTGAAAAATCAAAAATCAAAACATTTGAAAAATCCAAAAACCCAAAAATAGCCTCAAAACATTCCAAAAATGTCAAAAACATCCAAATATTTGAAAAAATCCATCTGTCTCATCTTGCTTTCACTCAAAATAATCACTCATCCATAATAAACTAATCATCACCTTCTTCCTTTGGCAACACAAATAGAAACAATCACAACAATCAACAAAAGAAAACTTCAAACACAAAATCAAAATCGAAGCAACAAACCGTTAAATGCAAAATCAAACTCTTGATCATTTTCAAACATGTCAATCGACCTTATATCAACAACCTATCAATCAACTTATCAACCCATCATCATCCTATACAATGCATGTCCTAGGATATATCCTTTCAACAATGGGCATCATTTTGGATATCACCTTGGATTCTTATCCTATCAAAAAAAATCCCTTTGGCTAGAGGTATGAAGAACATTGGATTGTTTGCGTACTTGATCTCTTCTTTTGATTTATCATATTTCGCTAATTCCAAGGACCTCTCAATGATATTTGAACTAAGGATTTAGAGAGATAGGAATGGGGCAACGATCATTATCCTTTTGTCTGCTGTTCTTGTTGGACATTCTTGTAATATAACTTGGTGAATACTTACTTTGTTAGGTACGTCCTAGAAAGGTTTCCATATGTCAATTGTGAACAAGAATACTCCTATCTGTTTGTCGAGTCAAATTCCATCGCACTAGGTACAACACCATCCTAGTTCTTCATACCTTGATGCATTATGCTTATGTGTGTTATCAAACATAAGGTAAGTAGTCCTTTTAAAATCCCAATCCTTGATAAGCAAATCATCATCATCATCTCTAATGAAGTCTCGTCAGATCATAGACTTGTTGGATCCTCTTATCATCACCTGATTTATTCTTCTCCACACTAACATCACATCATGAATAGTTAATCATCATCACCAATAAATCCATCTTGCATCCATCCTACATTTTCATCATTATAATATAGATCTATTAGTCTAAGCATCTACATAAAAAATCCATTGCTTAATCATAGCATATCACATCATCCATCTCATCCATCTCACATCATATCATCATTTAAGTTGTTTAGGATAATATAGATTGGTTATTCTAAGCATATTAAAATCATCTCATTTGCATCATCATCATAACCATCCATTTTGAAGCTCTTTATCGCGAGATCGACCCTCAAATCAAAGATTTTGGCTCGATCTCTCAAGGGGGCAATGTACTAGTGTACTTCTTTCTGCTGGGGCATCCAAAAAAATTATAAATTTTTTGAATTTTGTTCATGGAAAGTTTATTCTTTGAACCAACGTAACAAGTACATTTCTTCAAAAAGGGGAAAATGTAGACACGTGAAATTAGCATTATACACTTAATTAGTTCATATTCATCCACTCATTAAATAAATCAAGCTCATCAAATCCATTCACCAAGAAAATCAGGTCTATTTAATTCATTCCTAAGGTTATTCATTTAAATTAAATAAATCAACTTTGTTTAATTTAAGTCTGACATCAACCTTCTAATTAAATAAACCAAACTCTACTTAATTGAAATCCAAATGCATATTCCATCCCTTTTTTATTTAAATAAATCAAAATATCTAAGTCAAATGGGTCAAAGCATCTAATCATCATCTAAGTTAATCTAATCCTAATTAACCTAATCTTACCACCCATCACATCCTATAGCTTTTCCCACTTGTACAAATAAATATATTTATTTATTTATTCTATTCATCATTTTCCATCAACATTGCATCTTTGATGAATATTTCTTCAAGTTTAAATCTCCCCCCAATTTGACATGTACATCCAACAAGGCATTTATGAGCTCTTACATGTCTCTTGCAAAGGTAAAACTTAGCATTTAACCTCATCTTGTCATCAAATTCAAATTTGAATCTCCCACTCTTTTGAACATTGACCAAAATGTTCTCATTCCTCAACCTATCACAAGTTGACAAGTGGCTTCATCTCATTGGTCAACTCTTTATCCCACATTGCTCTATTTTGAGCACTCTTAACATTTGACATTTTATAAATAGAAGGATTCATTCTTCAATAAATCCTCTACAATCTTAGCATTTCATCTCCACAACTTGCTCCACAATCTCATGCAAAGTCACTCTCTTCAATTGAGAACTGATTTTGTCCACCTCATATCATCTTCAAAGTAGTTTCATATCAACATTTCATGGAGTTTAGAAAGGATTGGGAAAGGAATTCTATCCATAGAAGCACTAATCGAATATGAGATAGAATTGATATCATGTTTTTATGTTCTTTTGTTTTAGTCATCTTGTTATTTGTTTGCATTTTAAAACATGTTGGATTATCTCATATGGATGTGAGTATTTTCTTTGTTGCTAATGATGTATTTTGAAATATTAGCCATTTGCAGATTTAGCATCCACACAAATAATTTTTTCCTAGTCATATGCAGACATGCCTGGGCTAGATCCTGAACTTTTTCTAGTACATCACTTTCCCTTACAACCAGGTGTAAAAATAGTGAAACAAAAATTGAGGAAAATGCACCCACATATTGCTTTACTAGTCAAAGTAGAACTCAAGAAACTATTAGACATTGGTTTCCTTAGATCAATCGACTATGCAGATTGGATTTCCAATCTTGTACTAGTCACTAAACCAATAGGGGGCATTCTCATCTGTATAGATTTCGAAGATATCAACAAGGCTTTTCCTAACAATGACTTCGCTTTGCCTAACATTGACATGATAATAGAAATGACAATAGGTTGTGCTCAAGATGTTGTCCCTTATGGATGGATTTTCAGGGTATAATCAAATCAGAATTGCAACTGAAGACCAACATAAAACAACTTTCACATGTCCATGGGGAACATATTGTTGGAATGTTATTCCCTTCAAACTCAAGAATGTTGGAGCAACCTATCAACGTGCCATGACCACCATTTTTAACAATCTTATACACACTCTTATAGGGGATTATGTCGATGACCTTATAGTTAAATCCAAACAAGGCCAAAATATTTGAAAGTTTTAGACAATATATTTCACAGGCTAGAGAAGTATAAAGTGAGACTAAATCCCAAGAAATGTGTGTTTGGGGTACAATCGGGAAAGATTTTAGGGTATATCATTTCCAGATGAGGAATTGAAGTGGATCTAGCTAAGGTAAAAGAAACACTAGACATGCTTCCACCAGTCAGCTAAGGACATTACAAGGGAGACTACAATCCATCAGAAGATTTATAGTGTAGTTAGCAGATAAGACACATCCTTTTTAACATTTACTTAAGAAAGGGGTACCCTTTGCATGGAAAGTTAGGTGCAAAGAGGCTTTTCAACTCATCAAAGAATATCTACTCACACCACTAGTCTTAATGCCACATGTTGAAGGACGACCACTGATTTTTTATATTTCAACAACCCATTCATCACTCAAAGCATTGCTTGTATAGAATGATGATGAAGATCATGAAAGGTTAGTATACTATATCATTCATACTTTGGTAGGTTATGAGCTCAACTATAGTACAATTGAACGTGCTTGTCTTGCATTAGTATTTGCTAATTAGAATCTAAGGAACTATATGCTAAACCATTAGATAATGTTGATTAGAAAAATAGATCCTTTGAAATATCTTCTAAGAAAAGAAACATTAACAGGGTGACTGCCCAAATGGGTTATGATACTTAGTGAGTACGATACCCAGTATGTAGAGGAAGAGGATATTAAAGGACAAGCCATTGTTGATCAATTAGTTGACACACCAATACAAGAAAATCACCCATTAGTTGCAGACTTTCCTGATGAGTTTATATTCATAATTGACACAAACACATGGAAACTATACTTTGATGGCTCACATACAAATCATGGCTTAGGGGCTAGTATACTATTTATCACACCACAGGGTGATTCCATCCCTAAGTCATTCAGGATTGTGTTTCCATGTACCAACAACATAGAAGAGTATGAAGCTATGGTGACAGGGTTATGCATGGAAGTCAAGTGGAAAATTAAGAACCTATAGGTATAAGGCGATTCTCAGCTAGTAATCAGATAAATAAATGACGATTATGAGACTAAGGATGAGATGCTTGCTCCATACAAATGTATGGCAGATAGTTTTAAGGAGTACTTTGACAAGGTCAAATTTCATTAGATACCTCATGTTCTAAACAGGGCAGCAGATGCTATGGCTACAATTGCATCACTTCTAGACATTCCTAGCAACATGCCTAAGTTTGAGTTCTTGGTAGAACAAATTTTGGTCTCGGCCTATGATATTCCAGATTTTGAGATGGTATGTGACATTGTTGGTCCTGATTCCCCATGGTACAAAGAAATATATGTCTACCTCCATGTCAAAATCATACCCCCTGTCCTTTCAAATAATCAATGTAGGACATTCCGTCATAGGTTAGCCAAATAAACCATCATTGGAGACACCTTATATAGACATTCATTAGATAATACCCTACTAAGATGTCTCAATTCTGATGAAGCACAGGCAACCTTGCATGGGTTGCATGAGGGTATATGTGGTTCCCATTCTAGTGGTCCTACCTTAGCTAAAAGGATTATGAGATTGGGATACTATTGGCATACTATGGAAAAGGACTCATATGTCTTTGTAAAGAAATTTCACCAATGTCAGGTTCACGGAGACTTGATACATGCACCAGGACATGAGCTTCATCCCATAATGTCACCATGGCCCTTTAGCCAATGGGGACTCGACCTCATAGGTAATATCCATCCTACATCATCCAATGCCACAAGTTCATCATCACTGCCACTAAGTATTTTACAAAGTGGATTGATGCTATTCCAATGACATACATTATTGGAACATAGATCTGTAAGTTTATCTTGAACTATATCATTTGTCGATATGGTGTCCCTTAGTCCATAATCACAGATAATGGCCACCCATTCAAGAACCAAGAATTCTACCATATTTGTGATGAATTTCATATTCAACATCACTTTTCCACTCCATACTATGCACAAGGTAACATCCAAGAAGAGGCATCTAACAAAACTATCATTAGAATCCTCAAAAATATTGTCAATGATGTTGGCCGTGATTGGCATTTACAGCTTAATCCTGGCTTATGGGCTTATCGTACAAGCATTCGTACTCTCACTAGTGCCACTCCATATTCATTGGTATTTGGTTTTGAAGCCATTCTTCCTATTAAGGTCAAGATTCCTTCCCTGAGGGTATCCTTGAAAGGGCACATTGATGATGAAGAGTGCCGAGTATCGAGCCTCCATGAGATAGAATTCCTAGATGAGTGAAGACAGAAGGCACTAGACCATCTCCAAGCATATTAGAATTTCCTTTGTCATAGATATAACAAGAAGGTCTTGAACAAAAATTCTAACATTGGTGACTAGATCTTAATGGACAACCCAAAGAATCAAGCAAAAAGAGAGAAACTAGAAAAGTTTGAACCTAACTAGTTAGGACCTTACATTATTACAGAAGCCTTTGGATCAGGAGCGTATCAACTCTCTAATCCTGAAGGGGAACTATTGTACTTTCTAATCAATAGTCTTCATTTGGAGAAGTACTATGCATAGCTTTTGAGAGCCTTGTCTTAATAAGAAAAAATACAAACAATAAAAAAATAAAAATAAAAATCATTACCTAGGTGAAACCCTAGCAAATAGGCATCCTGGTAACATAAAAAAAATTAAAATTTAGAAAATCTAGAAAATAGTAAAGAGAAATAATTTGTCCAATAGTGAAAACCACTTTGGTGGTGTTAGCTCTCAAAAATGCAAGCAAGATGCCTCAAGAGGCTGCCAATCTCCTAATACGCTTCAGGGTAACATACAAGGTCAAAAGAATTCAACCTTCTACTCTTTAGGTGCTGCTAAACCTGGCCAGGTGTACCTCTCTGAATAATGCAGACTTAACTTGTGATTATCCTCTTACAACAATATGTTCACAATGGCAATCGGAGGTGAACAAATGAAATCAAACTAGAAAGCAATAACAATACTCTGATCTAAATCCTAAAATGAATGCTTAACTAATAGATGTAAAGAAACTGAATGAATCCAAATGATGAAATTGCAGAGAACAGTGCCTTATTGGGTATGCAGAGTCAAATGAGATTAGGATGAGGAACAATTCTCTGAGAAAACTCAAGTTATCTGGCATATATTATGTTTACAATTTGTATAAACATGCAAGAATGTGATTACTAAGCTCTACTTGAACAATCCAAATGAATCTCTCTGATTACTGTGATTAACTAAAAGGATTTAGTTTTTACTTGAAAGAACCAATCAATCAACCACAAAAGTACAACAAATGTGCACTAATAAATTGAATACAAACTTGTTATATTAATATAAACAATCAGAAAGAATCCATCTTGGAGACAACTTAGCAATACTTTCAGTAGATTCAACAAATAATTGACATCAGAGAAATGTAGCAACATCAATTGATTTTCATAAATACCTCCATTCTAAAATCATGCAACAATAGTCTCTGATCCGATAATTTTATTCAACTATATCTACTTGCTGTGTATCAAAATCTAATAACTGGTGATCCTTTTACAATAAAAAAATGCCTATTTATACACCAGCATCAAGAAAATAAATCGTATTGAAACTCCATGTCGGCCCTCCACAGAAATCGGGCTCAAACCAAGTTGGCTTGCAATGGTATTCAAACAAATACATGTCGGCCACAGTATTGAATTTCGTTAATCACCAGTGAAATAGCCAGCGAGACAATCCAGTAGTTATGTTGAAGGAAATTCAATCGTTAATCGCTCTGTGGTGTTATTCGCCTTCGCCGTGACATATCAGAGTTGGGGAGATGTCATACAGCCAAAACAATGTTTCATTGAGAGTGCATATGTTACGTTATTTCCAATCAGTGAGACACAAGGATTTCTCTCACCGATGTTCTCCTTCTGCTTTACTCACTATCGCCGTAGCTTCATGGTATCAGAGAGACCTCACGTAGGCCACATAGTGTTTCACCGAAAGCCCCCATATTCATCTTGCATCGTCAAGACAAGAAAATTATCACGCCGATAAAGACCCCGGGCACCTTGCCAAGACCACACACCAAAACAAATAGGTCACACCAAGTAGTATCTTTTGTTATATTTATCTTTGCCAAGACATTTAGATTTTCTCACCGAAAGTTACTTGAAAGAAAACCTTTGTGCTCCATCAGTGAGACACTCTTCACTTTGATATGACCCTCCATCGAAGCCACCTTAGTCTCATCAAAAAGCCTATATAAATAAAATCCATGTGTAAGGTTGGCAAGACCGAAGGTCACTCGCCAAGACCTTATATCGATAGCATTATCTCTGACTGAGTTATTCCTTTATTTGTCAATCGGTGTGACAAAATGAAATGACTATGACTTTGCACCGAAAGCAACATGTTAGGCCAAAGTGAATCCTTTCTACACAAGTCAATAAGACAAGAAATACTTGCCAAGACATGATGTCAATAACTCTTAGCTTTTGTCGATAGACCTCCCTATACTTAGTCAAGGAGACATGTTGAATTCAGTAAGACACTACCCCAATGAAAAAAAAACTCATGCCGATAGATGTTTCCATGATTGCCAAAACAACATGAATATTACGCCGATAGCCAACCACAGATTAATGTCAGTCGCTGTAACAATGGACAAGTCCTACCGAAATACCTGCAGCAAACATATGTCAACACAAAGGCAACATGGGTTGGGGAAACCTTGGTAGAACTATGCTGATATGGACAAAAATGTGGAAAATGCATGACATGATAAATTTATGGGATAAATATGAGCCAAAATACAAGTAAAATGTCATGAAATGAGGAAAATATGCTTGAGGAAGGGCTTATATGGAGACTCAAGGGGATGAAGGATATATAAAAATCATCAAATTTTTATAGTTCTAATAGTGGCTTCATCTAGGGATGAATGATAGTAAGATCATTGCAAGGATCTAGACTCTTTGGGTGAGCAGACTAGACACAGAGTGATGAACTAGTAAGCAGAATGGAAATGGAAATGAAGTATCATGGAGTGGAAAGAAAGTGAATGCAAAATGGAGATGAATGGAAAATGAAAGTGAAATGGAGATAGACAAAATCCTAAACTACTGTGCATGGAAAATAATTTTAAAGAGGATAAGCAAGAGTTGTCCATGCACTGGCAACCCTTAATCCTTTGTGTTGCTCAAGAGAAGAAAGCTTCAAGAATTGCCCATGAACAGGCAATTCCTTATCTTCACCAGCCATATTCTATAGATAGTATGAATCTTCACCTTGCTTTCCAATAACAACAAAAGGTCCCAGCCACAAGGCTTCAAATTTACCATGCTTGCCCTTCTCCTGACATCTTGCATTCCACATCAACACCAAGTCACTTTCTTCAAATTTTCTATCCTTTTCCCTTTTGTCAAATAAATACTTCATTTATGTCTGTAACTTTATATTTTGGTTTTGAGCAACTCTCCTTATTTCATCAAGCTTAGGCAGTTGCTACATTCTTTCCTCCATAGGTTCAGGAACATCCAAATCTTCCTAGAGGACAAACTTGTAGACTGCTAAAAAATTATGCAAAGGCATCCTGGCTTGTGCTCCATACACCAATTCAAATGGGGATTTGCCAATTGCCTTTTTAACAGTAATCCTATCAGCCCACACAACCAGTTTTATTTTCGAATCCCAAGCCTTCTTGTTCTGTCCCAACATCCTCCTTATAATTTTCAAAAGACTTTTATTGCTGGACTTTGCTTGTCCATTGGCTTGTGGATGGTAAGGAGCTGCATAAGAAATAGTAATGCCATATGTAATCAAGGGAAAATCATATTTGTTAGAGGGGTTAGCACAATAACATTAAAATTCCAATGAAATAACAAAGTACAAAGGAAATAATATGAAAACAAAAGGAACAATGTTACCCTAGGTCTTCATCTTCCATGCTTCACTTTGTTACACCTCCTAGCTTGCAGTAAATAGAGATGCCCTCAGATTTCAAATGAGCAACTATGACAAATGACTAAGCCCTATGCAAGTGTTGAAGGATTTGCATAAAAGAAAATGACCTCACAATAGACTAAAATGACAATGACTGCAAATGACAAAATAACCTAAGTTGACAGAAAATGAACATGAAATGGAGAGAGAGAGCCAAATAAGAACAAAATTGCCATTTTATAAAAACTGCAATTTTGAATGTGTGGCCAGGATGACAAGATGACAAAAACCCTAGAATCAAAGATCAATATTGAATGTTGTTGTGTGCATTAGGGTTAGGTCAAAATTAGGGCAATGATAAGGATGAAGGGCCAAGATTGAATTATAAGATAATTCAATCAAGGGTCGAAATTAAATGAGATGTCAAAAGATAAGAATAAATTTGGAAGATAAGACTGGCACGGACAAAGAGGTTGCTGGAGAAATTAAATAATAAAATTTATTTACTCCAGGTGACCAGTGAATAATTAAATAATAAAGATATTATTAAATTATAGAAGAATGTGACAAATGAATCATTTCGAATTAAATAATAATTTAATTCAAAATTCAAGAGAGTGGACCAAATTAAATAAATTAACTTTATTTAATTTAATGAGAGAAGAGGTTAATGAATAATTAAATAATTAAAATAATTATTTAATTATAGTGGAAAGTGGACAAAATTAAATAAATTAGAATCTATTTAATTTTAAAAGAAAAGGACTTGCTTAGTGGCGTAATTAAATAAATAAAATTTATTTAATAATCAAGAGGAATAAATGACAAAAGGGAATTAAATTAAATAATTAAATTTATTTAATTAAAGAAGACTTTAGGTAATTAATGACGTATTAGATAAATAAATAAAATTTATTTATTTAATAATCAAGGAGAAATAAATGATAAAAATGAATTAATTAAATAATTAAAATTATTTAATTAATAGAAGAATTATGACTTTAGAAAATAATTAAATAATTAAAAATTATTTAATTATTAAGAATGAAAGGGGCAATGTTGAATAATCAAGAGTTGCAAGCCTAGGACAATTTTATGTGTCTACACCATACTTATCACAAAATATTTTGAACTCATCTCATCTAAAACGCATTCCATTGTCTGTGATTAACCTCAATGGTGTACCAAATCTAGTGATAGTGTTCCCCATCAGGAAATTAGTCACTACCTTACTTGTAGCTTGCTTAGTTGGGATTGCCTCTACCCAGTTGGTAAAATAATCAATGGCAACTAGTATCCACTTATGTCCACCACTTGATTTTTCTTGTATCTCTCCAATGAAATCAATTCCCCATTGATGAAAAGGGGCATCATCCTGCAAGGGTTGGAGTGGCAAACCTCCTTGATACTTCAGTTTTCTAGAGAACCTTTGGCAGGCTTCACATTTTCTCACATGCGTAAAAGAATCATTAAAAACCTTTGGCCAATAATAACCTGCCCTGAGAATTTTGTGTGCAGTTGTTTTTGATAAATAATGTCCTCCAAAAAATCCTTCATGCATTTCACTTAAAACATGCTTGGCTTGTGACTCATCCAGGCATAACAACAGTATACCATCCTTGTTCTTCCAAAATATATCTCCATCCATGAAAACATACTTTGATGCTTGCAACTTCAACATTCTCTTCTGGCTGTCACTCAATCCTTTTGGACACTTCATGTATTTAAGATAATACATAATATCAATATACCAAGAAGTATGCTCAATGCTTGCAATTACAGTCCCTTCTTCTACATTACAGACTTGACTTGCTTCAATATTTGATTCTACCATCAGCCTAGCCAAACCTTGGCCTCTCACTAGCTTAGTAATTTGTATCTCCATATCAAACTCTTGAATCTTGTTGATCGATCTACATCTTTTTCCTATAACTTCGTATTGTGTCAAAATATCCTTGATAGTAGCATGGGGGACATAAGCAATCACCTTTTCTCTAACAAGATATGGCTTGAGAGCCTTTATGGCCTTAACCAATGCAAATTCCTACTTTTCCATTATGTCATACTTCAATTCAAACCCTTGTAATGATTTACTAAAGAAATACATAGGTTGTTCATGACCATCTTCATTCTTTTGTAACATAATAGTAGCAAAAGTATGCATTGAAGCAAATGAAAAAAATCTGAAAAGGCTTTGAAAAATCTAGAGATTTAAGAATAGGAGCCTCCTTGATCACCCTTTTGATAGACATAAAAGCATCCAAAGCTTCAGCAGTCCAATCCATTTTTTGTCCTTTCTTCAACATTTTTGATATGGGCTTAATGATCTCAGCAAAGTTAGAAACAAATCTCCTAAAAAAATTAATTTGTCCAAAGAATAATTTTATAGCCTTAACAGTTTTGGGAATAGGAATTTTATCAATAGCTTCAGCTCTATCAGGATCTATTCTAATCCCCTCTTTTGAAACAATATGTCCTAAGAGCTTACCTTCTATGACTGCAAAATGACACATCTTTGGATTTAAACTAATACCATATTCAAGAGCTTTAATAAATACCTTCTCTAGATGTTGCATATGAACTCTAGCCTTCTTTGAATAATAAGTCAGATCATCCTGGTACACTACCATGATAACATTGATCAAATATGCAAATGCCACATCCATAGCTCTTTGGAAAGTCACTCCAACATTAGTGAGACCAAATGGCATTCTTATGTATACATACGTTCCCCAAGGAGTTGTAAATGTTGTCTTGTATTGCCTAGATTCCTTGACTTTAACCTAGTTATATCTTGAAAATGCATCCATCATAGACAATAACTCACACCCTATCACCTTATGCATATAGCTTCCATATTGGGTAGAGGATAATTTTCCTTGAGAGATGACATATTTAAATTCCTGAAGTCTACACATAATTTGATATCACCATTCTTCTTTCTCATAGGAAACAAATTTGAAACCCATGTTGAGTGTCTAATTGATTTGATAATTACTCCATCTTTGAGCTTTGTCAATTCTTTTTGCATTTTAGGCTCCAATGTTGGATTTATGGGTGTTTTCTTTTGTCTGAAAGGCTTGGCATCTGGCTTCAATGGTATTTCATGTTGAAATAAATCCTCCCTATATGTTTTTAGATCTTCATAAGACCAAGCAAACATGCTTATACTTTCTCAATAGCTTTATCAACATTCTTCTAATTGTTGGGCTTATTTTCTTTCCTATGTACACCCTTCTTAGCGCCATCTCAGTCCCCAAGTTGACTTCTTGAATATCTTCCCTTCTGACTAGCATTTTCTTCAAGAGAGATCGATCATTTCCATCATACAACTTCTCTAATGCCACTAAACCCTTAGGAGGCTTATTTGTTTTGAGCTGCAAGATCTCCTTTCCAAACACTGTTTGCTTCCCATCCACATCTTCAACAAAAGCATTGAAATCAATTTCCTAGGCTTCATACTAATCTATACAATTGGGGAATTTCAAAAGGTCAGTATCATCATTGAAGACCTACTAGCTAGAAATGTTATCAGGGACAATAGGCCTTGTCTTGAACTCAATCTGTGAGACACCAGCCAATGTGATATAATCTCTTTTCAGCACCACATTTGCTAAAAAATCAGCCATTATGTTCTTTGATCTGTCAATCCACTCAATTAAAAATGTATCAAACAATTCAATTGTGTCCCATATAGCATTCCTATATTGCTTCAATCTTTTGTGCTTTGTTGCATATTTTGATTTGATTTGTAAAACAACCAACTCAGAATCGCCCAAAACAGCAAGCAACTTGATTTTATGTTTTACAAATATGTTCAAGCCTATCAATAAAGCTTCATACTCTGCCACATTGTTTGTACATTCAAATGCTAACATAAATGAATATTTAAAAGTAATACCTTCAGGTGAAACAAATACAATCATAGCTCCATTACCCTCCTGGCTACAAGCACCATCAAAATACATCTTCCACACTTCATTGTAGCTTTGTGCCACATGCTTTTCAATTGGATCAGTACTGACTAACTCTGGCTGGGCTAGTTCTATTTTAAAATTTATGAGATCAACATCACAAAAACAATTGATCTAATCTTGCGGTACACACTCAACAAGCTGGTTCACTCTTGGCTCTCTATACAATTTCACTTCTTGGCCATTCACTGGAATTGTAGCATAAGACAGATCAAATTGGACATTTCCACCAATAGATATTGTCCACTGCCTTGAAAAAAGCATCCCAAACTAAGGAGGAGTATCAACTACAATTATATCTATATTATAAGCTACCTGTGGATAAGTAGCCAGCTTGACTTCAACACCTCTCATAATGCCTACCACAGGAACATGTTGATTATCCATTGCATAGCACTTACCATCATATGTATCAACCCACATGCCAAGCTACTTCATAACTCCTCTAAGCATGATATTTATAGCAGCACCAGAATCTATCATGTAATTCCTTAACAATTTGTTATTGATAAGCAACGTAGTGAAAAAAGGATCCACTTGTGGAGGAGTTGTTAATACATCAACCAAGCAGACTTATGGGATATTTAATTTCTCCTGCCTTTTGACTGCTTTAATAACTACACTATTATCATAATTCACATGTTTTTCATTTCCACTTGTTATCAATTGAACAACAGTGTCCTTATATTCTTTTATTTTCATCATTTCAAGTAGTGGGACATACATTTTTTCTTGGGATAATGCTTGAGGGAAGTCAAAAGAAGAGCACTCTACCTTAGCAGTCTTCTTCTGTTCTGGCACTTCTCCTCTACTTTCTTCTTTTTCTTTTTTACCAAGCTGGTCAGGGGTTTGTATCTTTTTATGTAATTCCTTCACTTCTTCTTTAACTTCCTATTTTTGGACAGGCTTATGTTCATCTTTATCAAGCAATCTCTTTTCTTACTTCTTCATAGTTCCTTGTGTTGCCTTCTAATCTTTCATAAAAATTGCCCCAGGCATGCCTTCCATCTCATTTACTTTTCTATTTCTCAACCAGTATTTACTCCTTGCTTCTTCAACTACTGCAACAGTTATTCTCTCTATTTCATCTTCAGTAAGCCTCCTCACACTGCATTGAGCAGGCACCTCAATAGAATGTGGCTCAGTATAATCTTCATCAGAGTGATAAAAGACCTGTTGTTCAGCCATATGGACATTGTACTTCTAATTAGAAACATCATACTCATAGCCTTCATCCTCTGAAGATGAGTACCTCTCATCCACATAGTGAAAAGTGTTTGAAGTCAAATACACTTTGTGATCTTCTCCATTGTTCTCCATGAACATTCCCTCTTCTTGCATCCTTTGAGCTACAACACAATAGTATAGAGAATGTGGTTTATCACAAACTTCATAGAAGTAATTATTACTCACCATGTAAGTTCGCTTCTTGCTCAATGGATCAGGAGTCTCTTTGTTTCTAGGCCTAGCTGTTATAGGTTTTCCATCCTTCCAGTCTATATTATAAGGCATATCATGCAACCTCAGCCTCTCATTTCTATACATATTCTCCTGTCTGTACTGATAATTGTTACTTTGCTGAGGAGGGCTCAGGTTGTCTCTTTTACTGATTATACAAACAACCTTCCTATTGTTTTCAATTGCTAGTGTTATCTTTTGAGCTTCAGCTAGATCTATTGGGAATCTATTTCTCAATTCATACCCTGTTTTAGGATCAAATGCATTTAAATAAACACTCAATACTATAGAATCTAGCAATCTTGATCCAGGAGGTACTTTAGTCTGCAACTTGTTGAATCTTCGGTTGAAATCATAAATTGAGTCATTCTATTTTTTTTAAATTCTCAACAATTCATGGAGAGCTACATCTAGTGCATTTAGATTCCCATACTGCTCTAGAAAACGGTCCTGGAATATTTGGAGAGAATCAATTGAAGATGTTGGCAAGCTATTGAACCAATCCTTAGTGTCCTCAATAAGTGACATCATAAATAGCCTCATATGTAAATCTTCATATGGCATACCTATGTCTTGGATGAACACATTGAAATTCCTTAAATGTTCCTTAGCAGTGACTACATTACTCCTTGTAAACTTAGGCACCAAACCTCTCCAACTACTATCCATAGGGTAAGGGCATAGATGGAATCCTACCAAATCAAACTTTCTAATCATTGTTGTATACTGTTGAGGGGGAGGAATAGGTGGATATTGATACTGATGCATAGGGTTATTGTATTGTGCATTATAGGGTGGGATGTGATGCTAACTAGGAGGTGGATGCACATTTGTATGCTGAGTAGGAATGTGAGGAAGATGCTTTGGTTGTATGTATTGATTTCCTTTTTGATGGTGAGGAGACACTGGTGGATTTGAAGGCCCTACACCATGATTTCCCTGCTTGTGAGGTGGTATATGGGTATGTGTAGGATCATGATGGGCCAAAAAGTGGCAATATTATGGGTATTTGTAGGGTATGTGGCTGACGACTTTTTTTTTACCCAAAATTGATGAAATGAAAAGGGATTTTAGAGGAGATTCTCAGCTTTCCACCAATATAAATTATGCTTTAATTTGAATTTAATAAATAATTATTATTCATTTTCTATTAGAATTACGACTAAAGTCCTAATCAATAGGCTAATTGAAAAACATCTATAACTTTCAAACAGATTACATTTTGAATCCAAACCATGGTGTCATATTCCCATGCTTCACATACTATAGGATTAAAAAGATAACGATTGAATTTCATGAAGTTTTGACCAAGTTAAGGTGGTCAAACATACGATTTTTTATATTTTTTAAAAGTTGTAATAAAAAATTCATAATTAATTATTTACTAGGAAAAAAAATTAAAAAAATATGCATCACATTAGACATGAGTCTTATACTTATATATAAAATATTATTAAAAATACATTATTTATTATATTAGGGTGGTTTTTGCACCTCATCTTATTTTTTCCTTGAAATTTAAGTACTACTGCATTGAAATTTCAAATTTTCACCAAATAGATTTTATTTATTTTTAAATAAACCTAGTAGTTTAGAAACTACATTCAATTTTCTACAGATTTTATTCTTACATATTTTTGAAATAATATAGATAACTTATTCAAATTTTTACGCCAAGTTTCCTAACATTGATTTTTCTAAATTTTTTGCCACTTAAGGGCCTATTTTTTCTATGATGATCTTGCACATACCCATATAATTCAGAGGGGAACTAGCTGTCTGAGAATTAAATTGTACTTTCTACAATGCAGCCTTTAGCTCCTCTATCTCCTTCCTCTATGATTCAAACTGTGCTTTTACTTCCTTAGGAAGCTCATGATCAATAAACACATTTGGGTTTCCTTCCATCTTTTGATCATATTCCTGTTGAATTCTGATTCATTCAGCCCCAAATGTAGCTTGAAACTCAGCCTTTTTCTGAGGATTGAGAAAAGAAAAAGGATTCCTTTGATCTTTTAGAGTACAAGGCTCAACACTCGAATCATTTCTCCATGTATCATAATGATCATTTCTCCATGTATCATAGCGATCATATGTTTCACAATGTGCTCTTGATGCTTTACCTTTATCTGTTATGCACATGTCCTCATTGATCCTCTTTCCTTTATCAACTTTGTCATCTTTGTGTGTCCACTTACTGCTGCCAGTAGGGGCTCTAGTATGACCTCCCCTGTACTGAGATCTTCTTCCATTCATGATAAACAACTGCAAAATTTATGTCAGAGTCGCCACACACTTTTGTCAAAAAATGAGAAAATTCTTGATGTTTCTTATTCCCAGTGGAGTCTGTATAAAGTTCCTGACTCTATGATTAAGGCCTTGATTTTGAATGTATTCTCCAATAGAGTCGCCAATTTGTTAGCTCTCAAAAATGTAGGCAAGATGCCTCAAGAGGCTACCAATCTCTTGATATGCTTTAGGGTAATAGACAAGGTCAAAAAAATTCAAACTTCTACTCTTTAGGTGCTGCTAAACCTGGGTGGGTGTACCTCTTTGAATAATGTAGAATTAACTTGTGATTATCCTCTTACAACAACTTTTTCACAATGGCAATTGGAGGTGAACAAATGAAGTCAAACTAGAAAGCAATAACAATACTTTGATCTAAATCCTAAAATGAATTCTCAACTAATAGATGTAAAGAAATTGAATGAATCCAAGTGATGAAATTGCAGAGACCAGTGCCTTATTGGGTATGCAGAGTCAAACGAGATCAAGATGAGTAACACTTCTCTTAGAAAACTCAAGTTATCTGGCATATATTATGTTTACAATTTGTATAAACATGCAAGAATGTGATTACTAGGCTCTATTTGAACAATCCAAATGAATCTCTTTGATTATTATGATTAACTAAAAGGATTTAGTCTTTACTTGAAAGAACTAATCAATCAACAACACAAGTACATCAAATGCGCACTAATAAATTGAATACAAACTTGTTATATCAATTTAAACAATCAGAAAGAATCCATCTTGGAGACAACTTAGCAATACTTTTAGTAGATTCAACAAATAATTGGCATCAGAGAAATGCAGCAACATCAACTAATTTTCATAAATACCTCCATTCTTAAATCATGCAACAATAGTCTTTGATCTGATAATTTTATTCAACTATATCTACTTACTGTGTATCAAAATCTAATAACTGGTGATCCTTTTACAATTAAAAAATGCCTATTTATACACCAACATCAAGAAAATAAATCATATTGAAACTCCATGTCAGCCCTCCACAAAAATCAGGCTCAAACCAAGTCAGCCTGCAACGGTATTCAAATAGATACATGTTGGCCACAGTATTGAATTTTGTTAATCACTAGTGAAATAGTCTGCGAGACAATCCAGTAGTTATACCGAAGGCAATTCAATCGTTAATTGCTGTGTGGTGTTATTTTCCTTCGCCGTGACATATCAGAGTTGGGGAGATGTCATACAACCAACACAGTGTTTCATCGAGAGCGCATATGTTACGTTATTTCCAATCGGTGAGAAACAACAATTTCTCTCACAGATGTGCTTCATCTGCTTTACTCATTGTCGCTGTAGCTTCATGGTATCAGAGAGATGTCACGTAGGCCACATAGTGTTTCACTGAAAGCCCCCATATTCATCTTGCGTCACCGAGACAAGACAATTCTCATGCCAATAAAGACCCCTTTGCTTTGCATTCAACAAGATCCCAGGCACCTCGCCAAGAGCACACACCAAAACAAATAGGCCACACTGAGTAGTATCTTTTGTTATATTTTTCTTCACCAAGACATTCAAATTTTCTCACTGAAAGTTACTTGAAAGAAAACCTTTGTGCTCCATTGGTGAGACACTCTTCACTTTGCTATGACCCTCCACTGAAGCCACCTTAGTCTCATCGAAAGGCCTATATAAAGAAAATCCATGTGTAAGGTTGGAAAAACCAAAGGTCACTCGCCAAGACCTTATATCGATAGCATTATCTCTCACCAAGTTGTTCCTTTATTTGTCGATAGGTGTGACAAAATGAAATCGATATGAATTTTTCACTGAAAGAAACATGTTAGGCGGAAGTGAATCCTTTGTATGTACACAAGTTGGTAAGATAAGAAAGACTTGCCAAGACATGATGTTGATAACTCTTAGCTTTTTCCGATAGACCTCCCTATACTTAGTTGGGGAGAAATGTTGAATTCAGTAAGACACTACCCCGACGGCCAAAAACTCATGCCGATAGATGTTTCCATGGTTGCCAAAACAAAGTTTCATGAATATTACACCGATAGCCAACCAAAAATGAATGTTGGTCACTGTAAAAATGGACAAGTCCTGTCAAAACACCTGCAGAAAACATATGTCAACACAAAGGCAACATGGGTTGGGGAAACCCTGGTAGACCTATACCGATATGGACAACAACGTGGAAAATGCATGACATGATAAATTTATTGGATAAATATGAGCCAAAATACAAGCAAAATGTCATGAAATGAGGAAAATATGCCTAAGGAAGGACTCATATGGAGACTTAGGGGGATGAAGGATATATAAAAATCATCATATTTTTATAGTTCTAATAGGTGGCACTTTGAATAAGTACCATGGTGAAAACCTGGCAAATAGGTGCCATGTGAAGTTGACTCTACTTCTTTGTCTACTATTATTCTAATCTAACATCATTATACATAGTCCTTATCCCTGTACATACTACCTATCTCTATACATATCACTTATATTTCCCATCCATCGCTTGCACATACCATTCGTAATATGTGGTAGTCTTTCCATAACCAGGAATGATTGACATTGAGTGCATTTCATATCCCCCATTTTATCCTATTCATAATGAATTGGTCTTATACTCAATTGGGGGAAAGCACTAGACCTATGTCATAGTGGTTCTTACATTAGCTGTGTTGAAGACGTAAAACCATAGAAAAATAAAAAAACATCACACAATGACCTGAGAAAATACAAAAACATTAGAAAACTTCAAAAAGACAAAAAAATCAGAACATGTCAAAAGTCCAAAAATAGAGTTAGAGTTAGTCACACTTGTCATTATTTGTCATTTTTTGAACTACGTTGCCCCTATGACTGGACGTAGGGAAGGCCATCTGTTGATGTGCCCTCGACACATTACACTAGTCTGTTTAGGTTTGTCTGTATAAAATCATGACTCAATCCATATGTCTATATGACAAGGTCATTGGTCATGTCAAATTGCAAGGTCTCTACATGTACAACATAAGCAAGGCCATCAATCGATGAGCCCCGGAGGCCGCACAAGGTCAGTCCATTAGGGTTTGTCACATTCACTATCACATACATCTTTTACTTTTATTCATTCTTATTAGTTAAATTCAAGTCAAACTACAAGGTATTTTCGTGTATAACGTAGGCAAGGCCATCAAGCGATGAGCCCCCGAGGTCGCACTAGGTTAGTCCTTTAGGGTTCATCTTCACACACAGTCAATTTTCCACACATCATATCAAGTCATGCATCAATCTAGTGAACAAGTCAGCAATGTCTCTAATCCAAATCAAACAAATTACCAAAGCAACAACCAAAATAAATCAACTTATGTCTGATATAGGATGTGTCCTTCTTGGAAATAGACATCATTAAAATAATAAACCTATGTCTTATTCAGTATGAGTCCTTCCTGAATAATGATATCAACAAAAAATCTATCTTATACAGGATAAGTCCTTGCTGCATATCGACATTGTCAAACAATCAACATAGCCTTACATAGGTTATCACATCAACGACATCAAACTCAGTGTCTTATATGATACATGCCTTTTTGAAACTAGGTTTTGTCATGCCTTATACAAATAGTCATAACATCGAAACTAGACTCACAGTCTTATCTGGTATGTGTATGTCTTGAAATCAGGCTCTATCAATCAAAACAAATCAAACAAATAGATCAAGTTTTGGCAAATATTTTACAGGATTTTTTACTTTATGGCTTATTTATCTTATCATTTCATTTGACTTTATGATGGTAATTATGTTACTAGCTTTCTCAAGGATGTCTCGTGAAGGATTTAGAGAAGCAATGATGTATCACAATTCTATTTTCTTTGACTATTGTTTGTTGACTATCTTTTATTTTATGATTGGAATCCTATTACTAGCTTTCTCAAGGATGTCCCATGAAGGATTTAGAGAAGCAACGGTGTATCAAAATTCTATTTTCTTTTACTATTGTCTATCAACTATCTTTTAAATTTTATTTTGAGTCATGTTACTAGTTTCCTCAAGGATGTCCCATGAAGGATTTAGAGGAGCGATGACGTCTCATGACCTGTCTTTTATTTTGTTTGTTGTCTGTGGTTTGTCTTGACAAAAAGACTGGGGCAATTGTGCCCTAAGTATGAGTTATGACAATCCTTGTCTGGGACTGTCTATTGTTAGCAAGTGGATGACCTTGCACACCCTGATCTACGTCATATCATGGTGTTTTTTTCCATTTGTATTAGTCCCATCCAATAATGATAAAGTGTAATGCCTTTAGTGATACAACGAAACATCGATGATTGTTAATACTAACATTCCTCTCATTTCTTTATTATTTCTTAGTCTTGCTTTCTGCACTAACAGTTCTTCTTTCTTTCCTTATGACGAAGTCCTATGACACACAAAAATATAAAGCATCCTACATATGCATTCATGTTATCAAACATCATGCAAATATCATATGTTGTGGATGATACATATATCTTGCATATGGTAAACATAAAACATAGGCATCCATCATCGTAGCATCATGACATAATAGGCATGTATTCTCATAGATTACATAACATAAGCATTAAAAGTACATAACAAGTGTACATGCATGCATCACATTAAATGCATCATCAAATGTATAGTATCACATGTAGAGAGCATTGTACATATAACATCATGTGACATAAACACTTAATAAAGTATATATGATCATCCATCACATAGGCATCTCATATATACATAACATTTATAAATCAACGACTGCATAATCAATAAATAGAACTTCATATCATGAGAATCGCCACTAAAATCATATATATATATATATATATATATATATATATATATATATATCACTCAAAAGTGTCACATCACAATGTCATAATGTATCAATAAATATGGAAGCCTGCAGGCTATATAATCATAATACAATGACTCAGTACATATCAAGAAATGTCACTATCCCAAACTGCCAATACTAATGTGACTAGTGTGTGTGAATGAATGATGTTGAGATCTTGATGACCCTTTACCTAAATGTGGCCGATCATATGGACTAGATCTGTGTGGCTATTCAAGAACTTTTGTGCTAACTGTCTTGGTGTGGGTCCTAGTCTGAGACCTCTCATTGTGTTCCTATGAAAAACTCAAAGCCTGTCTCTCTGGAGGAATTGTTGCCTCATACAAATTCTATAATATGAAGCCCTCTCAACAACTCTGACTAGCTCTCAAGAAAATGCCTCTGTTGGCCCACTGCAAAGAGCTCTAATCACTATAAACTACTGCTCATTCTCCTTTCACAGAGCTATGGCCTAATCCCCGTCTATGTAGGCTTTATCCCTCTCCATCCGTAAAACATCTCACTCAGACATCAAAACCCTCATCTGCTCCTCCACAGATACAAGTTGGGCACAAAGTGTAGCAGTGTCAAGATCAACTACCCCTATGTCATCCTTTCTCCACCTCTCCAAACCATCATCCTCATCCTCTAACTCCTCCAAAATCCTATCTTGGACCTCACGCTCCTGATCATACCCCTCCTCTTCATCACCCCGATAAACACCAAGTAAGCCAAGGGCATCAATCTATGCCTCCTCTCTACCCACCTCCTCCTCTGAATGAACCTCTAGAATTTCCTCCTCTACAACATGGTCCTCATCCCTTCCAATCTCAACATTCACCTCCTCCTCACCCCTACCAATATCTAGCATGTGCACATCCTCCTCCTCCCATCCCTCCTCGTGGATAGGTGATAAAGGTGGCCCTTGTCCCCTCCGTCCATATCTCCCTCTCCCACCACCCCATTGACCACCTCCACGTCTCCGACCTCTACCTCTACCATGCTTGCCATGTGGTCCTATCCCTTACCGCTCTATTGACGTATCCTAATTTGGGTCTGTAAGGGGAATTAGCCTATGAATGGCCCACGACTGATCATATGCCTTGGTGGTACCTACATCGGCCAAACGATCTCTCTACCCCCACTGCACTGTATGGAATGCATCAATATGTACCTCGGCAGTGACCTCACAAACTCTGTTCATCTTGTAGGCTCATCCTGAACCTCTCTAAAATGTCACAACACACGATCTATAAAATGTCTCTCTATAATATGCACATACGAAATAGTCCACCCAATCAGATATTGTGTTTGAAAACAATATGGAAAATGATCATCCTCATCTGACCACTCTAAACAACCCAGGCATGGTCTCCATGTGAACTATACCATTGTATCAATCGCATGTCTAAAATATTTAGTATCTCCCATATGGTGTTGAGTATTAGCCCCTACATAACAAAAGGTATGGGGTGCTCTATGTTGCACATCAACTATAACCAGTGGACAAAAGATGGCAATGTGTTCCCACACCCATACCGTCAAGACAGTGGTACCACAACTCATAGACTGTGCCTCTCGATAGGATATATCATGCAAATGAAAATATAACATGGCAAGAAGACAAGGGCCCCAAGCATACACCTCCTGATGCTCTAACATACCAACCACCATCTCTCCCCATCCCATAGGAAATACATGACCTTGACGGTTAGGGAGGACTATACCACCTATCAATGTACACAATAGATAGTCTAACTACCTATACCTCTAAGCTAATACATGCCATCTAATCTCATAATGGTCAATACCTAACTGTCTAATACCCTTGTGAGGGTAATATCTGCACATCTCAGTGAAACCCCTCTGAGTATCATACATCACCCTAGTGCCTCTAATAGGAAGTCTTAGAATCCTATAGACATCCTCCAATGTAATTGTAGCCTCTCCAGTATGCAGGTGAAACAGAGAAGTCTCTGAGTGCCACCGCTTCCATAACGCTATTAGTAGCCCCTAGTTTTCCTGAATGATGGGCATTTCTATCACATGGAGGAGACCCAAATTCCATAAAAATTATTTCTCTACACTCCGCAAACTACTCCAAAAGTGAAAAGTTGATGGTCTCAACTCTCACGTATAAATAGGGTCCAAAAACAACCTGCAATGGCATTATACACGCCTCATGTCAGACTCAATCACCTATCCTAATGCAAAGTGACAAAATCAAATGCTAGTCAAATGCATCATTATTTTACAAATGCGTCATTCTTTTTCAATTGCATTACAAGAAACCAAATATGTCATTTTATTTTGCAAATACGTCATAAAATTTGACATGTGTCACTTTAAATCACAATTGCATATAGAAATATCAAATGTGAGTCAAAATCAAATGTGACTCATTACATCTACACATACGAACATCCATAATAAATGCAAATGCGATGCAATACTTACAAATGTGTTGAATAAAAAGAACATGCATTTATTCTAAATATAAATGCGTAATTATTTCTCATATGCGTTGAAATAGAAATCACCTATGCTAAACATCATACGTGAATTTAAAAATGTGGTTATTCACATGCACATGCATTAATTACGCATTTAAATGCAACTTTTGAAAACAATGACACATGACAAAAAATGCAAACAAATGCATAAAAAATGCACCAAAACCAAAAATTCAAAAGTCGAGATCCAAGTACATACTGAGGGGCCCGCATCGGCAGGTCATCTAAAGGTCTAGACCCTATAAAGTCAATGGTGGGTGTGCAGAATAGGTGACATCTTTACTGAGAGTGCAGAGCAAAAATCTCAAATTTCAAATATATGTCGGTAAAAATGAATGGGTTTTTACCCCATTTTTTATTTATACTAAGGGTTTTGGTGGCATTCCTTTTTACTGGCTATGTCAACTTCCAATTTCAATCAACTCGTACATGTCCCTGACAATTCCAAATTCAAATCCATCAACTCCAAGACATTTTTGGCTATTAAATAGACTAATCAGGACTATTTCTATTTCTATTTTTTTTTTTTGAAATTTTGTCATTTTTCTTGAGGGGGCATACCTTCACCTGTTTTACATTGGGTAATTACTGGGGCATATTTTTTATCGATTTTCTTTGACAAAATGCCAAAACTATATTGTATCAAAGAGGGGAAAATGTAGAAAATGAAATCTGGTCTAAGCCTCTAACTTCAATATTCTTCATAATTCGTATTTCTATGGTCATCATTAAATAATGTCAATTATTTAATTATTCTCTAAAGTCTTCATTTCTTTATAAGTTAAATAAATCTAATTATTTAACTAATTCACTTTAACTTCATTTCATCTACTAATTAAATAATCTTAATTATTTAATTAATTCAGACTTTTCTTTATTCTATCTAATTAATTAAATAAACGCTTTTTATTTAATTATGTTACTAATTAACCTTATCCTTCTTGTCAAATTAAATAAATTATTTAATTTACCCTTTATTATATGTCAACTATATTTAAATAAACCCTTTATTTATTTAATTATTCTTTTAATCCCTTCATCACTTAATTAAATAAATCTTATTTATTTAATTATACTTCAAATATTAAATCTTGAATTAAATGAATTATTTAATTCATAAATTCTATTTTAACACATTTTTCTATAGAGCAATCTTTTGGATTCAACGTGTTTGTTTTTTTATCAAAAAAAAAGCACAGTTGAATCTAAAAGCTTGCTCTATTACTCTATGGGCTGTGGAAAATTCATACCAACATTTTTCTATATTTAGATAATTGTGTAAGTTATCTAAGTATTCACTTTGACTTGACTCACGATCTATTTAAATCGGTCAATTAAATCTTGATTTAATCTTGAGTTGATTTCATGAGTAATATCTTTGTCATATCATTCAGTCATCTAGTTCTAACTCGTTTGCATGTACATGTGTATTAATTAAATATCTTTATTTAATTAATTAAATCTTGTGTGTGTGTTCGAACAGAGCATTGCTTTAATCCTATCTTTATCTTTGTCATGCAAAGATAATTTTTTTGTTTTTGAATACCAAACTGAAATATTAAATAATTTATTTAATCTTTATTTCTATTTCTAATTTGTAGGGTATGTGCATGATCATCATGGAAAAAATAGGCCCATAAGTGGCAAAAAATTCAGAAAAATCAAAGTTAGGCAACTTGATGTAAAAATTTGAATAAGTTATTTATATTATTTCAAAAATATGTAAGAATATAATTTGTAGTAAATTGAATGTAGTTTTAAACTACTAGGTTTATTTTAAAAAAAAAAATCTATTTGGTGAAAATTTGAAATTTCAATGCAGTACTTAAATTTTAGGAAAAATAAGAAGTAGGTATCTGTCTGACCACCCTAACCACAATAAAATGATAATAATTTTTTATAATATTTTAGAAATAAGTAGACGAATCATGTTTGGATGTGATGCATATTTTTTTGTAATTTTTTTCCAAGTAAATAATTAATTATTATTTTTTTATTACAACTTTTAAAAAATATAAAAACTTGTATGCCTGACCACCTTAACTTGGTCAAAACTTCATGAAATTCATTTTTTCTTTTTTAATCCTATAGTATGCAAAGCATAGAATGTGATGCATGTTTTGGATTCAAAAAATGTGATACTATTTGAAAGCTATAGATGTTTTTCAATCAGCCCATCAATCAACACTTTAGTCATAATTCAAATAGAAAATGAATAATAATTATTTATTTAATTCAAAGTAAAGCCTAATTTCTATTGGTGGAAAGCTGAGAATATCCTTTAAAAACCCTATTCATTTCATCAATTTTGGGTAAAAAATAATTTTTCATCCACATACTCTACAAATACCCATCATATTGCCACTTTTTAGCCCATCATGATCGTGCACATACCCTGTATCACTCATATCGCTACTAACAGTTATCAAAATCTAGGTCTAATCTTTTGATCTCAACCGCTCGTTGATCTTTTGATCCTGGTTTGTCATTCAAATGATCAATTTTTTATAAATCAATTTTTCTTTTATCATTTTGGCCTCTCTCGAAATCTTATGACTTTTGGAAGCATATCTATTTTTTGAATCTTTGATGTTTTGCTAAATCACTATCATAGGCTATACTTTCACAAGAGAAATATGAGGGAAATTATACTACAACTAAAAAATGGAGAAGGGAAATCCAGGTTATACATGGAATTACATAGATATTGGGTGAGATTGTTTAGTTTATTTATGTTTTAGCTTTCCTTTGTTCTCTGTTGTTTAGCTTATATTGCATTAGAGCTTACATCAAATTGAGTGTGTGCTTTTAACCTTTCATTGCATTTTCTAGATGTTACAGAATCTTTAAAAAATCTAGTAATATGAAATGTATTATTTTATGTCTAGTTTCCAAATATATAATTTATTCTAAGACCTAGGTCATGTAAATTATTTTTTAACAACCATGTAGCAAAACTACTTTTTAAAAGTCATTTTTTTAAGACCATACCATGCACATTTAAGATCACCATAATTTAACCTAAATACAAGTTTCTCTCCAGTTTCCTTTGGGAAAGATGTGTATTATAAGTTAAAGATTTATTTGGATACTTTTTTCAAAATTATATTTTTCTATTGAATATTTATTGGCCCTAGATACTATTTTTGAAAATTCCTCATGTACAACTACTATAATTTGACCTTAACTTATTATTTTTTAATTATTTTTATTATGTTAAAAAAATTATGTAGATCAATATCATTTTTTTACATGAAACATAAAAAATAAAAAGTTCTTAAGAAAATATGAAAACCTAACATCTCAAGTTTATGGACCAGTTTCCTTAGAAGTTATTTAAAAGTTATAAAAAATAACTAAATCATAAAAAATGATATATTTGAAAACTAGACATCATCACCTATAATGGGTTTTAATTTCATAAAAATAAATACAAAATGAAAGTCATCATCTATATTGCCAAAGTTAGTTTTTCCTCTTGGAATTTACATGACCATAAATTTGTAGGTCAAAGGCTAAGGGTTTGGTTACCGTTCTTTTCTTGATCCTAAAACCAATTAAGAAGCTTTCTTAAAGTAAACAAGTATCCATTTACTTTAAAACAAGTACCCCTTCTTAAATGGATATTTATTCACCTAAAACTTTTCCCATATGTGAACCCAAGATTTTTCTTTTACCTTTATAGTGTTTTAAATCCTAACCTTCACATTAATTGAAGCTAAGGTTTCCTTATTTATTTGCATCATTAGAGGTAACTATGGACCTATGCTCAAAATATTAAATAATTTTTTTGAGTGGATGAAAGCCTTTTCTAGAAGTTGTCATGTCAAATTTTTTTTTTTTCCTATTGTTTTGCATCATCACCAAAAAAGGAAAAATCACTGAAAAGAAAATAATTGACTTTGTAAAAACCCTAATTCTGGAAGCTTCTAAAAAGATTGTTATAAGTGGTCTGGATGGCGATTGCAATATGGCATTATTAGCAAGATTGTAATATGTTTTACACTAGATAATAAAAAATCATCAGATGGTTGTGGATTTGTGGATGTAGCCCAGATTGGGTGAACCACGTTAAATTCTTCAAGTGTTGTTTTGTTTTTGCTATAATTTTTTGTGTATTTTATTTCTCTATTTTATTGATCAAATATGCATTTAACTATTAGATATTTGGATTTCTAACCCTAACAAGTGGTATCAAAGTGGTCTACATTTGATTATCATCTACAGGAAAGTATCACGGTTAAGTGGGAGCAATGGTGGACGAGGGTAAATTGAAGGTAGATAAATTCAATGGGAAGAACTATTAGTTATGGAAGATGAAGATGGAGGATTATCTCTATCAGAATGATTTATGGAGGCAATTGGAAGGAATAGCCAAGAATTTGGCAACAATGTGTGATGAGGAATGTAAACTTTTGGATACAAAGGCACTGGGAGCCAACTGCTTATGCCTAGCACAATTGGTGGCATTCAATATTACAACAGTAAATACAACTCAAGAGTTGATGGAAACCATAGAAAAGTTATACGAAAATCCTTATGCTTCGAATAAGATATTTCTTATGAAGCGTTTATTTAATATGAAAATGGTAGAAGGTAGGTCAGATGTTGATCATTTAAATGAGTTTAATACAGTTACCAGTCAATTAACTTCTGTAAATATAAAATTTGATGAAGAAGTTAGGGCTCTTTTGATTCTTTGTTCTTTCCTAGAAAGCTAGAATAGCTTGGTAATGTTAGCAATTTTGTTTCTATTTCAAATACATTGAAATTTGATGATATTGTTGGTGTTATTTTGAGTGAGAAAATTTGTAGGAAAAGCTCAGGTGGAACATCCACATCAAGTAGTGTTTTGAATGCTGAAAGTAGGGGTGAAACAAAGGAGAGGAAACAATTTTGGAAGTCATGGGAAGTCATGAGGAAAATCAAAGGACAAAAGGTCCCAATCTAGAGACAAGAGGGATTGTTGGAACTATGGTAAGTCAGGTCATTTAAACAAATATTGCCGGTAAGTAATAAATCTGATGAGGATTCTTTGATTCTTTCCTTTGATAATGCTGATGATTCTTAGGTATTAGATTCAGGGGATTCATTTCATGCTATGTCCCATAGAAGTTATTTTCTTGATTATTTCCAAGGGGATTTTGGGTTGGTTTATTTGGGTGATAACGAACCTTATTAGATTGTTGGAAAGGGAAGAATCAAGATTAAGTTACAAAATGAGAATCATTTGCTACTACATGAGGTAAGGGACATTCCAAAGTTAAAAAGAAATTTAATTTTAGCAGGGCAACTAGATGATGAAGGTTGTGTTGTTACATTTAGTGATAAAAATTTGAAGGTCACAAAAGTTTCCTTAGTGGTAGAAAAATGTGTGAAAGTAGGAACCTTATATATTTGTATAGGGCATACTCTTCCTTGTACTTTAGCTATTGCAAATAAAAAAAAATGTTCAAGAATAGTTGTTGTAGTTCAACAAGTAGAAAATCATATAGTTGCTATGAATTCTTAATCAACACTATGGCATAATAGACTTGGGAATATGAGTGCAAAAGGTATGAAAGTACTTCATTCAAAGAATATTTTACTAGTTCTAAAATATGTTAATATGGATTTTTTTGAAAGTTGTGTGTCTAGAAAACAAAAAAGAGTTAATTTTCTCAAGGATGGGAAGCAAAAGAAAGATGAGAAATTGGAGCTTATGCATATGGATGTAAGGGGACTAGCTCAAGTGTCTTCTCTCGATGGATCTCGATACTATGTCACTTTTATTGATGATGCAACAAGGAAGGTATGGATTTATTTCCTTATGAAGAAATATGATGTATTTGAAACTTTCAAGAAATGCAAAAGCTTGGTTGAGAATGAGATAGGTAAAAAGTTAAAATGTCTCAGATCTAATAATGGTGGTGAGTATTGTAGAAAAGATTTTGAAGACTATTGTTCCTCTAATGGTATTCAGAGGGAAAAAAATGGTTCCAAAGACTCCAAAGGAAAATAGAGTAGATAAACACATGAACAGAACAATAATGGAGCATGCACAGACTATTATATTGCATGTTGGGCTGCCTTTAAACATGTGGTTAGAGGCTATAAATACTATTGTTTATTTAATCAATAGAGGTCCCTCTAATCCTTTGGGTTGTGGTATTCTAGAGGAAGCATGGACAAGTAAGAAGGTGAGTTATTTTTTTCTTAATACCTTTGGTTGTGAAGCATTTACACATAGTTTCTGAAAATAGAACCAACCTTGATGCAAAATCAAAGAAATGTATATTTGTTGGAAATGACATTGATGAATTTGGTTAGAGGCTTTGGGATTTTGAAAATAAAAAAAAATGTGAGAAGCAAGAATGTCATATTCAATGAGAAATTGTTGTACAAAGATCAGTTGTAGCAACATGAGAAGAAAGAAAATGATTATGTAGCGTTGGATGATACACCAAACAACAATGTTCCAGTGGTTCTTCATGCTCTGCAACAACAGAAACAAAAAATACCACAAACTCTAGTGAATGTTAGATGATCTTCAAGGATAAGTAGACCTCCAGAAATATTTTCTCCCTCTTTGTATTATATTTTATTAACTAATGCTAGTGAACCAGAATTTTATGATGAAGCTATGTAGCTAGATACCAAGGTTCAGTGGGAGCATGGAATGAAAGAAGAAATGGACTCCTTGCTGAAAAATTAGACTTGGGAATTATGCAAGTTGCCTACAGGTAAAAAGGCTTTGCCAAACAAATGGGTTTATAGGCTGAAAGAGGAGGATGGAGGTAAGAAAATATTTAAACCCAGATTAGTTGTAAAGGGATTTGCACAGATAAAGGGTATTGATTTTGATGAAATTTTTTCTCCTGTTGTTAAAATGACTTTTATTCGTACTATTTTAAGTATTATGGCTACTGAATATTTGCATTTAGAACAATTTGATGTTAAAACAATCTTTCGCCATTGTTATTTGAAAGAGAAAATATATATGGAACAACCACAAGGATTTGAGGTCAAAGTTAAGGAGAAACTTATGTGCAGATTGAAGAAAATTCTATATGGCTTGAAGCAAGCACCTCGACAATGGTATATTAAATTTGATAGTTTTATGGTTGATTAAGGCTACAGTTGGTGTAATTTAAATAATTATTTATTTTAAGAGGTTAGATGATGATAGCTACATTATCTTATGTTTATATGTTGATGATATGCTTGTAGTGGGGTCTAACATGGATCACATAAGGGAGTTAAAACAACAGTTAGAAAACTCATTTGCTATGAAAGATTTGGGGTTAGCAAAGAAAATCCTTTGTATGAAGATTACTTGAGAGATAGGAAAATAGAATTTTTTTTTATCTCAGGCTGATTATGTTGAAAAGGTGTTACAAAGATTTCATATGGCAAATGCAAAAGCTGTCAGCACACTTTTGCCTAGTCATGTTAAATTGACTAAGGATATTTTTCCAAAGATACAAGACAAGGAAGAAAAAATGTCCAAGGTACCATATGCTTCCATTATAGGTAGTTTAATGTACACCATGGTATGCACAAGACCAAATATTGCACATGTTGTAGGAGTTGTTAGCAAGTATACGAGTCATCTTGGTGTTGAGCATTGGAATGCGGTAAAATGGATTCTCAGGTACTTGAGAGGTACATCTAATAAATGTTTATCTTTTAGGAGCTCTAATACTGATTTAGAAGGCTATGTTGACTTAGATTGAGCAAGGGATATAGATACCAGGTGAAGTACCACAGGTTATGTATTTATAGTTGGTGGGATAGTAGTGAGTTGGATTTCTCGATTACAAAAGGTGGTTTCTTTATCCACCACAAAGGCAGAGTATGTTGTTGCAATAGAAAGAAAAAAAGTAGAAGATATGGCTACAACTTTTCATGGAAGAGTTGGGAAAATAACAGGCTGAAAATTACTTGTTTACAAATAGCTAGAGTGTTATACATCTTGCAAAGAATTATATGTTTCATTCTAAAACTAAACACATACAATTGAGATATCATTTCATTCGATCAGTGTTAGAGGATGGACACGTCGAGCTGGACAAGATACATATAGACAACAATCCAATGGATATGTTTACGAAGGTGGTGACACGGGAGAAGTTGAGCTCCTCTTTAGCTTCGGTTGGCCTTCAAGGTTGAATTCAAGTATAACCGAGTAGAAGGGCCCAAGGTGATTATTTCCAGTGGGAGTTGTAAGTGGAGTGATGTCATCCAAGATCAGTCTCCAAGTGGGAGATTGTTTGGTATGGAGCCTGATTAGTCTCCAAGTGGGAGATTGTTGTGGTATGTGGCGATTGATCATGCTATACTGTACACTCGACATGTATCCTTACCGAGGTCCAAGGTTGGGCTAGGCCCTAGGTGGGGGTTTGGGGGTGGTAGCCCCTAAGAAATATTTTTTCCCATTTTTTTGCATCATCACCAAAAAAGGAAAAATCACCAAAAAGAAAAATAATGACTTTGTAAAAACCCTAACTTTGGAAGTTTCTAAAAATCTTGTTATAAATGGTTTGGATGGGGGTTGCAATATGGCATTATTAGAAAGATTGTAATATTTTTAACATTGGATAATAAAATCATTGGATGGCTATGGTTTTGTGAATGTAGCCTAGATTAGGTGAACCACATTAAATTCTTTGTGTTGTCTTGTCTCTGCTATAATTTTTTGCATGTTTTATTTCTCTATTTTATTGATCAAATCTGCATTTGACTATTAGATATATGCTTTTCTAACCCTAACAATTCCATAGTAATTGGGGAGGTTGGTAATATGCACAATGTAAGTGGGTTGAAGTATCATTGTTTAGGGCTGAAAGATACTGTTGATGTGTTTTTTATGCACTTCTCAACACAGGTAATGTGTAGGTGCACTACCTCTCTTGAAACACAATCTTCCACAATCAGATTGCAGAACACTATCCCAAGGTCTCTCGGATGTCAGGTCATGACAGTGCTTAGATACCTCAGTATTTTGATGTGATTTGCTGGAATCACAAGGCGGACTTACAGATGAGTTACAAAGCATGGAAATTGGGTTTGCAAATGCAGTTTCAAAGTGCTGGAAGTGAATGAATAGTGGCTGTCCACTCAAAACAACAAGCTGAAACTCATCAAGTTCATCTAATTTGGCTTTATGCTAATGCTTTGGGTCTTACTCTAACCAAGGATTAAAAGAAACAGCAAAAAAAGAAGGGTTAAGAAAGCTAATCTAATCCTAAGCTACGAATGAACAGTAACAATGGTGGCTGCTAAAGTAGATAGGCTTCCTAAACTGGGTTTTGCTTGGCCAAGAGAAACCTACAGTTGCACAAAACCAGTGCAATCTTCTAAGGACTGCAGATTTTCAAATTGCATACACACACCATGTACATGCAATCGAACTAAGTTGCAGCAATAAAGGAAAGAGGCTCAGACTAGCTTTGCAAAGTGATTCATCATCAATGAACCACAAAAAGCATGAGCTGGAAGTTCATCAAATACTAAAACAGCAAACACCATCACCACTCTCATTCAAGAAACTAACACTAAAACTAACATGGAAGGTAGAACCATGCATAAAAGATGAGAAAAATCAAAGAGAACATCCATAAAATCATGCAATGCTGTCTTCTATTGCTGCAAATGCCTTTTACATCAATTCTCCAACCCTTACAAATGAGGGGCAAGCCCCTATTTATAGTTTTCCAAAGCCCAAATGAATGGCTAGGATTCAATTACAATGAGTGGATCAGATTCAATTACATTAGGGTTTCACCTACCCCTCATTATCTAGAAATTTTAAAAACATTCCTTGTCTTTTCCTTATTTTTTCATCTAGTGCTAGTTAATGTAGCAATTTTGTCATTTAGCTGATTTCCCTTTTCACTGTAGCTAAAACTGCCTGAAAGTTGTCTTTTGCTTGATATGCTTGCAGTGTTCTTCCTTTGATCAAATGAGTCTGTCGACGATTGGCATCAATGGATTGGTGGCCCCTGATTTGGGCGGAAAGCTCCTTATAAATTATCATCATCTAGAAAAAGGGAGGACAACTCCCTCAATGGGCCTCTTCGATAGACCTACGGAAGGCTTCCTGACTCCTGCAAACATGAAGTGTCGTAAGTGCATTTATAAATGAGTTAAGGAAAATGTCAGTCAAACCTACAAATTTCTGGTTAGATCTATCCATGCATCATCAAAATATCTTGATATTCATATTTGGAGCTCATTTGGGCTATGAACATTAATGCGTGCTTCAAGGGTGCGAGTGCCAGAGGGTGGAAAGATGGTAGAAAAAAGCCAGAAGGCAGACAGTGAACGAAAGCCAAAATAGCTGGGAAGAAGGCGGGCTCCCAGATCTTCAAAACAACCGAGAAGAAGGTGGGCTCCTGGATGTTCAAAACAGCCGGGAAGGAGGCAGGCTCTCAGATGTTCAAAATAGCCGCGAAGAAGACGAGCTCCCAGATGTTCAAAATAGCTGGGAAGGAGGCAAGCTCCTAGATGTTCAAAATAGCCACGAGTGAGGAGGAGCCCCGGAAACGGCCACGGAGGGGCCGGGCTCTGGAGGCCGGAAGGGAGGTGGCCGCCGAAAGTTCCAAAACGGCCACAGAGAGGCGGAGCCCCGGAAACGGCCATGGAGGGGCCGAGCTCCGGAGGCCGGGAGGGAGGTGGCCACCAGAAGTTCCAAAATGGCCACGGAGAGGCAGAAGTCCAGAAATGGCCACGGAGGGGCTGAGCTCCAGAGGCTGGGAAGGAGGTGGCCGCCGGAAGTTCTAAACTGGCCATGGAGAGGCGAAAGTTCGAAAACAACCACGGAGGGGCCGGGCTCCAGAGGCCGGGAAGGAGGTGGCCACCGGAAGTTCCAAAATGGCCATGGAGCGGAAGTCAGGAAGCGGCCCGAAGAAGGAGCGAGCCGGGTGAAGGAGGTGTTTTAAGCCCCGCAGGCCGAGGGGAAAGAAAGGGCCTGGGCAGGGCGGCGAAGTGGCAGCGGAAAGTTCAAAGCGCCTGAGAGAGGGAGAAGCTTCGGAGCGGCCCGCGGAGGTAGGGCTTCGAGAGAGCCCGGCCACAGAGGCGACGGATGTTCCAAGCGGCAAAGGGGGATGAAGCTCACGAAACCACGAAACTTAACGAATGTTGATGAAACTTTGGTAGTTCATTTCACGCCTTCAAACACATCCTAGATCCAAAAAGTGACCCCAAAGTCAAAAATGAAATGGAACAGGGGGGTCCCGGATGTTTCAAAGCGACCAGGAGGAAGAGTCTGAAGTTCCAAAACCATCAAACTTAATAGAGCGTTAGCGAAACCTTGGCAATTCATTTCACGCGCTAAAACCCATCCTAGATCCAAAGGAGGTGACCCCAAAGTGAAAATGAGGAAGCGGGGTGGCGGGGTGCCCGGAATGTTTCCAAGCTTGACCAAGGAGGAAGGAGTCAGGAGAAAGTTAAGAAACCATGAAACTTAACAAGCGTTAACAAAACCTGCGAATTCATTACGCGCTAAACACATCCTAGATCCAAAAGGGGTGACCCAAAGTCAAAAATGAAGAAGCGAGGTAGCGGTCGGATATTTCCAAAAAACCCGAGGAGGAAGAATCTAGAGCAAGGATTGAAACCACCGAAACTTAACCGAACATTGACAAAACCTTGGCAGTTCACTTAGGGACCTCAAACACATCCCAAATCCACCAAAAAGTTAGCCTCAAAATCAATAATATGGAAATCAGACCAACGGGGGTCCACGGATGTTTCCAAAACAACAAAAGAGGGATGAAGCTCCAGAACCATCAAAACCTAGTGGAACGTTGACGAAACCTTGGCAGTTCACTTAGGGACCTAAAACACATCTCAAATCCACCAAAAAGTTAGCCTCAAAATCAACAATGAGGAAACCGGACAGACGGGGGTCCACATCTGTTTCCAAAATAGCGAAAGAGGGATGAAGCTCTGGAACCATCGAAACCTAGTGGAACGTTGACGAAACCTTTGCAGTTCATTGAAACACCCTAAACACATCCCAAATCCACCCAAAAGTTGTCCCCAAAGCCGAAAATGAAGAAACTAGACTGACAAGGGTCCACGGATGTTTCGGAAATAGCCAAAGCAAGATAAAAGGCAAAAAGGGGATGGGGGGCTTTATTTCTCTACAGATTTGAATACCCCCAATAGGTGAATTTGGGTACGGGAATTTGATCGTTTGATGGCACATGACCAATTTGGGCTTGGAAATGGGGCACGCAAAACAAGACAGGAGCAAAGCAGCCTGATGGGAGCAAAAAAAAGGGGGTCCCTGCCTATGGCAAGGCGTGTGTGAAAAACATGCACAACAAATGGTGACTCGTTGGGGAAATGCTCGAGAGCATTTTAATGACAAACTAGAATCACGAACCCAGAATCTCTGGTTTCGACCTTCACGCTAGGGTAAACAAACTAGACGCCCAACCAAAGGATCAAAACCATTAGCCAACCCAACCTTCAGTATGCTGAAAATCCAAGTGTGTGCAATTGCATTAATTCCCATCCTTCAGTTGCTACAGGAACCCAAGCTCCGTCAAGTTAAGCTACGTAGTTTATTCTAACTCCAAAAGCATTGAAGCTTACGCTCAGGGCTGAGAATCACAGTGGTGCTAGAGAAGAATTTTAGATTTTTCACTTACCTAGACTTCACAAAAGGCCCTATAGTGACCGTCGAATTCTTAAGATGTGTAAGAGCTATAAAATTTCAGAATACGTCAGAGTCGAAATAAACCAACAACTTATTGTCTTTGAATCAAACACCCAAATCGCTTGACACTAATAGAAAACCTTCACCATCCACTCTGAAGACTTGATTAGAGTTTGACAAAGAAATACATAGAACAACCCCAGGCAATAAGTATGGTTGTTGTGTGCACAGATGTGCCTAGCTAAAAGTAGATGGACCCCGAGCAAAGCAGCAACAAAGCGAAAGCAAACAAAAAGAAAATAACCTACACAAACCAACTAACCTAAGGAAAGCAGGAAAACAGAGTATTTATAGGAAACCTATATTACTCAAAAACGACTATGTACAAAGATATTTACAAAGAATTATGTTTAGGCAAGGCGAGTTGACATTAACACTCATTGGATTTCGCAAAGCATGCACAAGCAAACAGGTAATCGTTATCGTTCTTAACCATGCAAATTTTTCTTTATATTCTGAAAAAAGAAATTCACCATTGCAGCACTCAAGTTCAACCACGTCATCATGAAAAATCAGCAATTGAGGAGGCTCATTGAACCCATGGTTAATCCATAAACATGTTTGTTTTCCCTTGTTCCCATAATCAAAGTAAAAAGTGCAATTATGAGAAATAATACGGGCAAGGAAGGATAAAACCTGGATGTCGTCACATGGAGGTGGCAGCGTTGGATAGTCAAGAGCGAGCATAACATCCTTGATCGTTGCATTGGAAGCCTCGGGCAGGCGCGGTGGAGGGTGTAGCACTGTGGACCTTAAGCTTGGATAAGGCTGGGAGGACAGGGCAGCAAACAACTCTTTTAATCTACCAATGGGATCCACAACCTCCACTGGTTGTTCCTCAAGGAAGTACACCTCATCTGCCTGGGTTTCCATTGCCAAAACCTCTCCCTAATTGCTATCTTCAAGGGGCAGCATGCTATCCCATCTCCTTTCCCACATGTTAGCCTTATTTTTGTGATGTTCAGTGTTATGGGATGATGACATACGTGAATGTATCCTATTGCAGCCATCTGGTTGTGAAGGAAAATCTGCAAGGATTGAGATGGAAGGACCCTCAATTGTAGCCCGCGATTGACCAAGCTCGTCGTATTTATTGGCAGCCATCGAAACACCTCCACCTTTATCTTCTTCTTTTTGTTGTTCACGCATCTCATCATGGCGTTCACTCATTTCCTCTTGCTCACTATCGTTGTAAATGGAGAAGGAGCTCCTCTCCCAATCTGGAAACTCTAGTGCATCATTGTTCAAGGGCTCAAGGAGTATGTATTCATCACTATCGTCTTCTGAGATGTGCTCTTCCTCGACATGAGCATACCTCCATAGTGCAGCTCCCAATGGAAAGAAGTCATCAATTGCTGTAACCTCATCAAGGGGACCAAAGTCTACTGCACAATTTCCCTCTGAAGACTCACCAAAAAGTCCATCGTCCATGGCACATAACTGCTCTTCAAGAGGAAGAACTTCTTCGTGACTGGTCGACAGCATTCCCGCTTGATCTACTTCATCGCTCGGAAGTCCGAGACTATATTGTTGTCCTTCTATTGTTGCCCCAACATCCTCTTGAGGTCTTCCTTTAGCTAAGCCATCACTTGATTTGGGATTTTGGTCTTCTTCTTCAACCCTTGAAGTGGCTGCGGGAGGTGATGTGCTTGGTTGTGCCCCTTGTCCCTTGACTTGCTCAATGGCCTCTTGGCATAACTTACATGTGAGCTCTAAGTGTGATGAATCATGGAGTTGACACCAATTCGAGAGTAGCAATATCTCCAAATCTACTTGGTATTTCAACTCAGTCCAATCCCTCGCTAGTTTGGAGACAAGTTGGTCATATCTTTCTGCCAGTGGGTCCTCATCATCATTTGGGAAGGAAGGTGAATAGTAGACAGCTGTGACAAGTGGTTGTTCCCACTCCTCCAAATCTACATTTTCAGCTTCTTGATCACTGTCGTTTATGAAGGAGAGGTCTTCCGACTTGATTTTGCTCATGCTTTGATCATCTCCTTCTGCTTCCCCAAGGCTTTCAACCTCCTCTTCTTGATTTTCAGCATTTGCATTGGCTGTCCTAACATATACTGCTACAAATTCTGTTAATTCATCTTCAATTGTCGTTCGTTTCTCTTCTTGAGTGGACTGCTCTTCTTCAATGGAGGGAAAACCTAATAAATTGGTTACAATCAGATTTTCATCAATGCAACTTGTTGTCCCAAGACTTTTAGCTCCTCCCTCTTGGTTTTCATTTTCTATGTCTGATGTCCCAACACCAACTTGTGTCAAATTTCTTGGTTCATCTTTATTTTGATGTCCTCCAAATGTTAACAACTCTTCTTCCTCATGGGATAACTTCTCTTCATTGAGAGTTGGCTGCTCCAACTTGTTCACATGATCGTTGATTTGGGAAATGACATTTATGCATGATGAGTGAGTGAATTCAGAGTGGGGTGCATTGTGAAATCTGCACCAACTTGACATCAATATTTCCTCCAATCTTGGTCCATCCTTGTTGTTCAAATGTTCCTGGATCAGCTCCTTAAATGTGTTGGCTGCCATGGTTTGCAATTCTTCTTCTGGATCTTCAGGAGCCAAGGGCTAGTATATTTACCAAAAGGGAATTTCTCCTTGCAAGACCTTCTCAATTCTATCCAAGAATGTTAGACACCCCAATTCATTATTCCTGCAAGTGAAATGGATTTGACATCTATCCGCCAATGCAAATTGCTGCAATGGATTCTTCAGTCTCTTATTCAAATTTGCATGCAGCTGAGTGATGTTGATTTCCAAATGCTGCTCCCTTTCGACTCAACTCTTATTTCCCTTCAAAATTTTCTAATTTTTGAATTAAAGAGATCTCCTATCTCAGATTTCTTCCTGAATGTTCCTTTCTCAACTTCCAACTTTTAGCTTCGTAGCCTCAACATGTCATGCCCTCCTTCTAGCGCCAGTTCTGTTGATGGCATTAGGAGGAGGAGGAGGGAATAAAATGAATCACTTCCAATCTTCAGCTTTGCATTCCCAACGTGTCAAGCCCTCCTTCTAGCGCCAGTTATGTTGATGGCGTTAGGAGGAGGACAACATAAAATGAATCACTTCCAACCTTCAGCCTTGTATTCCCAACTTGTTAGCCCTCTTTCTAGCGCCAGTTCTATTGATGTTTTTTTTATGCACTTCTCAACACAGGTAATGCGTAGGTGCACTACCTCTCTTGAAAGACAATCTTCTACAATCAGATTGCAGAACACTATCCCAAGGTCTCTCAGAGTCAGGTCACGATAGTGCTTAGATACCTCAGTAGTTTGATGTGATTTGATAGAATCACAAGGCGGACTTATGGATGAGTTACAAAGCATGGAAATTGGGTTTGCAAATGCAGTTTCAAAGTGTTGTAAGTGAATGAACAGTGGTTGTCCACTCAAAACAGCAAGCTGAAACTCATCAAGTTCATCTAATTTGGCTTCATGGTGATGCTTTGGGTCCTACTCTAACCAAGGATTAAAAGAAACAACAAAAATAGAAGGGTGAAGAAAGCTATTATAATCCTCAGCTACGAATGAACAGTAACAATGGTGGCTGCTAAAGTAGATAGGCTTCCTAAACTGGGTTTTGCTTGGCCAAGAGAAACCTACAGTTGCACAAAACCAGTGCAATCTTCTAAGGACTACAGATTTTCAAATTGCATACACACACCATGTATATGCAATCAAACTAAGTTGCAGCAATAAAGGAAAGAGGCTCAGACTAGCTTTGCAAAGGATTCATCATCAATGAACCACAAAAAGCATGAGCTGGAAGTTCATCAAATACTGAAACAACAAACACCATCACCACTCCCATTCAAGAAACTAACACTAAAACTAACATGGAAGGTAGAACCATGCATGCAAGATGAGCAAAATCAAGGAGAACATCCATAAAATCATGTAATGTTGTCTTCTATTGCTGCAAATGCCTCTTACATCAATTCTCCAACCCTTACAAATAAGGGGCAAGCCCCTATTTATAGTTTTCCAAAGCCCAAATGAATGGCTAGGATTCAATTACATTAGGGTTTCACCTACCCCTCATTATCTAGCAATTTTAAAAACATTCCTTGTATTTTCTTTGTTTTTTCATCTAGTGCCAGTTAATGTAGCAATTTTGTCATTTAGCTGATTTCCCTTTTCACTGTAGCTAAAACTACCTGAAAGTTATCTTTTGCTTGATGTGCTTGCAGTGTTCTTCCTTTGATCAAATGAGTCTGTCGACGATTGGCATCAATGGATTGGTGGCCCCTGATTTGGGCGAAAAGCTCCTTATAAATTATCATCATCTAGAAAAAGGGAGGACAACTCCCTCAATGGGCCTCTTCGATAGACCTATGGAAGGCTTCCTGACTCCTACAAACATGAAGTGTCGTAAGTGCATTTATAAATGAGTTAAGGAAAATGTCAGTCAAACCTACAAATTTCTGGTTAGATCTATCCATCCATCATCAAAATATCTTGATATTCATATTTGGAGCTCATTTGGGCCATGAACATTAATGCGTGCTTCAAGGGTGCGAGTTTTAGAGGGTGGAAAGACGACGGAAGAAAGCCAGAAGGTAGACAGCGAACGAAAGCCAAAACATCCGGGAAGAAAGCGGGCTCCCGGATGTTCAAAACAGCCGGGAAGAAGGTAGGCTCCAGGATGTTCAAAATAGCCGGGAAGGAGGCAGGCTCCCAGATGTTCAAAACAGCCGGGAAGAAAGTGTGCTCCCAGATGTTCAAAACAACTGGGACGGAGGCAGACTCCTGGATGTTCAAAATAGCCAGGAAGGAGGTCGGCTCCCAGATGTTCAAAACAACCAAGGAGAGGTGGAGCCCCAGAAACGGCCATGGAGGGGCCAGGCTACGGAGGCCAAAAGGGAGGTGGCCGCTGGAAGTTCCAAAAAAGCCACAGAGAGGTGGAGCCCGAGAAATGGCCACGGAGGGGCCGGCCTCCGGAGACCAGGAGGGAGGTGGCGGGAGGTGGCCGCCGGAAGTTCCAAAATGGCCGGGAGGAGGTGGAGATGGGCGGAAGTCCAGAAACAGCCCGGAGGGGCCGAGCTCTAGAGGCTAGGAAGGAGGTGGCCGCTGGAAGTTCCAAACTGGCCATGGAGAGGCGGAAGTCCGAAAACGGCCACGGAGGGGCCGGGCTCTGGAGGCTGGGAAGGAGGTGGCCGCCGGAAGTTCAAAAATGGCCATGGACAGGCGGAAGTCCGGAAACAGCCATGGAGGGGCCGAGCTCCGGAGGCCAGAAGGGAGGTGGTCTCCAGAAGTTCCAAAATTGCCACGGAGAGGCGGAGCCCCGGAAACGGCCACAGAGGGGTCGGGCTCCGGACGCCGAAAGGGAGGTGGCTATCGAAAGTTACAAAATGGCCATGAAGAGGCGGAAGCCCAGAAATGGCCACAGAGGGGCCGGGCTCCGGAGGCTGGGTCGCCCTAGGCCGACAGATGTTCCAAATAGCAAAAGGGGGATGAAGCTCCGAAACCACCGAAACTTAACCGAATGTTGATGAAATTTTGGTAGTTCATTTACGCACTTCAAAGACATCCTTGATCCAAAAAAGGGTGACCCCAAAGTCAAAAATGAGGAAACGGGAGCGACGGGGGTCCACGGATGTTTCCAAACAGCCAAGGAGGAAGGGAATTCCAGGGGGAAAGTTCTGATGCCATCGAAACCTAACAGAACGTTGATGAAACCTTGGCAATTCATTTACGCACTTCAAACACATCCTAGATCCAAAATAGGGTGACCCCAAAGTCAAAAATGAGGAAACGGGAGCGACGGGGGTCTAAGGATGTTTCCAAACAACCAAGGAGGAAGGGAATTCCGGAGGGAAAGTTCTGAAACCATCGAAACTTAACGGAACGTTGACGATACCTTGGCAATTTATTTACGCACTTCAAACACATCCTAGATCCAAAAAGGGGTGAGCCCAAAGTCAAAAATAGGAAACAGGAGCGATGGGGGTCCACGAATGTTTCCAAAACAGCCAAGGAGGAAGGGAATTCTAGAGGCAAAGTTCTGAAACCACCGAAACTTAACCGAACATTGACGAAACCTTGGTAGTTCACTTAGGGACCTCAAACACATCCCAAATCCACCAAAAAGTTAGCCTCAAAATCAATAATGTGGAAATCGGACCGACGGGGGTCCACGAATGTTTCCAAAACAGTGAAAGAGGGATGAAGCTCTGGAACCATCAAAACCTAGTGGAACGTTGACGAAACCTTGGCAGTTCACTTAGGGACCTCAAACACATCGCAAATCCACCAAAAAGTTAGCCTCAAAATCAATAATGAGGAAACCGGACCGACAGGGGTCCATGGGTGTTTCCCAAATAGCGAAAGAGGGATGAAGCTCCGGAACCATCGAACCCTAGTGGAACGTTGACAAAACCTTTGCAGTTCATTGAAACACCCCAAACACATCCCAAATCCACCCAAAAAGTTGTCCCCAAAGCCGAAAATGAAGAAACTAGACCGACAGGGGTCCACAGATGTTTCTGAAATAGCCAAAGCAAGACAAAAGGCAGAAAGGGGATGGGGGACTTTATTTCTCCACAGATTTGAATACCCCAAATAGGTGAATTTGGGTACGAGAATTTGATCGTTTGATGGCACATGACCAATTTGGGCTTGGAAATGGGGCACACAAAACAAGATAGGAGCAAAGCAGCCTGTCGGGAGCGAAAAAAAGGGGGTCCCTGCCTACAGCGGGGCGTGTGTGCAAAACATGCACAACAGATACCCCGTGACATATGTTAATTATCAAGGATAAAAATTTGGGTAGGAGGCATTTTTGCAAGGTCATGTCTAAAACTTTTACAAAGCAATGGAAAAGAGTGTGATTTGGAAAAAAGGAATGTTGTGATTGGAAATTGTATAACCTTGAAAAATTTCTCACATTTTAAAATTTTTGAGGCCTTTGCAACTTCTAGAACAATAATTGATAACTAGGGAATGATGATGAACAACAATTAGACCTTAGCTTCCCTTACAAGATGTAGGAAATGGACATTTGGTTCATAAGAACTAATTATTGAAAATGGGGACATTACAAGATAATTAAATATATGAAGGTTCCAAAGATCAAAATTCTCCACCATTATCTATTTTAAGGCATTTAATTTTATGCCTAGTCTAATTTTCAACTAATGCTTTAAAATTATTGAAGATTCTAAATACATCAATTTACATTTTACCATATACAACCCAAATTTTCTAGTAAAATCATCAAGAAAAGTAACTAAATAATTAGGCCCACCGGGTATGTGCAGGATCATCACGGAAAAACCAGGCCCTTAAGTGGCAAAAAATTTAGAAAAATTAGACTTAGGAAATTTGATGTAAAAATTTGAATAAAATATCTATATTATTTCAAAAATATATAAAAATAGAATTTGTAGAAAATTGATTATAGTTTCTAAACTACTAGGTTTATTTTAAAACAAAAAAAAAAACTATATGGTGAAAATTTGAAATTTCATTGTATACTAAAATTTCAGGGAAAAAATAAGAAGTAGGTGTCTGTCTGACCAACCTAACCATAATAAAATGATAATATTTTTTATAATATTTTAGATATAAGTAGATGACTCATGTTCTGATGTAATGCATATTTTTTTGTAATTTTTTTCCATGTAAATCATTAATTATGATTTTTTTATTACAACTTTTAAAAAATATAAAAACTTGTATGTTTGACCACCTTAACTTGGTCAAAACTTCATGAAATTCAATTTTTCTTTTTTTGATTCTATAGTATGTGAAGCATAGAATCTGATGCATGTTTTGGATTCAAAAAATGTGATACCATTTGAAAGTTATAGATGTTTTTCAATCAACCTATCAATCAGGACTTTAGTCATAATTTAAATAGAAAATGAATAATAATTATTTATTAAATTCAAAGTAAATTATAATTTATATTGGTGGAAAGCTAAGAATCTCCTTTAAAAACCCTTTTCATTTAATCAATTTTGGGTTAAAAAAAAGTCGTTAGCCACATACCCATCATATTGCCACTTTTTGGCCCATCATGATCCTACTCATACCCCACCAATAGAAGTCACCTCTGTAAGACAAAAAACATTAGATTTCTCTAACTCCAATGGCCTTGCCTTTGTGTCATTTCCTTGAGTAGAGAAGTTGATCCTCAAATGTTGTTTTGGAAATACAATGCTTACATAGCTCTAAAGCAACATATTTCAACTCAAGTAATTGATGTCTTTTGAGAAAAATTTCAAGGCCCTTCTTTCCGAAATGCTTAAGCCTCTTGTACCAAACTTTTGTCCCATTGTCTAGAATTGCCATCATGGCTCCCATTTCAACGTGATTCTCGAGCACATACAAAGTGCCCAATTTACTTTTTCATGCAATTACCAAGGTTTCTTTGGTCGCCTTCTAAGTGTGACTCAAAAGTGATGCTACATCCTTGAGCATCTAAGTGTCCCAAATAAATTAGATTTCTCTTGGGTTGAGGAATGTGTCTTACGTCCCATAACAACAAATTATTTTCATTTTTCAATTTTAACATCACATATCCTTTACTCATAATGTCACATGGTTCATTGTCAACAAGGTAGAACTTACTAAGTTTTCCTTCTTGATAATTTTTGAAAACTTCTTGACCTGGAATGGCATGAAAAGAAGTATTGAAATCCAACACCCACACGTTAGTTGTAATTCCACTTGTAGTAAAAACTAAAGCACTTGCATTCTCTTCATATATCATATTTACTTCATTTTCCTTCGATTTATTTTCCACTCCTTTGTATGACCAACAATTGTTTTTTATGCGACGTTCCTTACCACAAAACCAACAACCTAAATTTATGCCCCAAGATTTAGATCTTCTATTATATTTTGATCTTATTCTATTGTGATTTCTTATTCATTCTTGGGATCTCTCCCTATTTTTTTTTTTAGAAAAAAAGCCTCTCTAGATGAAGTACCTTGATCTTTTCCTCCCATATCTTTGTTAAGAAGAATTGCAACCACATCATCAAGTTTCATCCCATTTTATTTCTTATTGAATCCTTTGTTTCTGGATATTGAGTTACTAATTATCATTACAACACCATCCCAACTATTGGGAAGAGAACAAAAAAGAAAAATGGCATTAATTTTCTGTTCAAAATTAATATCAACACAGGTTAATTGGTTGATTATGGTATTAAATTCATTTAAATGATTGGAATTGTTGCTATCTTCCTTCATTTTCAGATTGAATAGTTTCTTCATCAAGAAGATTCTAGTAGCAACTGAAGCCCTCTCATATATGCTAGCTAATCGGTCCCATAAATCCTTCTCTGTCTTCTTGGATGCAACATTCAACAAGATATTACCAAAAAAGGAGAGGATGATCATCACCACAACATTTTGGTCCAACATATTGCAATAATTAGTAAACATTTTTTTGGTTTTGTTCGTCTTTCCTTCTAACACAATTAAGAGATCTTTTTGGATTAAGAGAGCTCATACTTGTAGCTTCCAAATCCTAACATTCTGACCAGGGAATTTTTATTTGTTTCCTCTTCCATCTTTGTTCAATCTCTACAAATTCTCCTATGCTCTGATACCAATTGTTAAATTTGAAAACAATTAGAAATTACCTTTAAATTAATGAAAACAACAAATTAAATAACAATTATTGACTAGATCCACAAAAAAAGATAGGGATATCTCTATATTATATTCTGTTCAACAGTTTACAAACTTATGTGTCAATACACATCATTAAATATATATAAATATATTGTTTTAGAACCCCACACGTGAGGCAAATGAAGACATAGCATGGATGGAAAAAAAGGGAGTCCACGGCTGTTGGACTTCACATTCGAAAAGGCTTCACCATTTCTGATCATGTGCGTTAGAAGATCGTAAGCATAAAGTGTGGTAATAATCCCGTCATTGAGCTTTTCATTGAGTTGAGTCACAAAAGGGTTGAAATCAGTGTTGTACACCTCAACTATTTTGGTTAAGGAGTCGATGCATTCCACGTGGTATGTTCTGAATCCAAGAAGTCCCTCCTTCGGAGTACATCCCAGAGATAAAATGTTCAATACAAGGAATTTCCTTGCGCCGCAATTGTAAAGCCTCTGTCAAGTTATACAGTAATAATGATTTAATTCTTCTTTCTTAAAAGAGTAGACATTTTTCTGGGTTCCAATGAGAAGAAACGTGTAGGTGCATGGATTTGACACTTACTATTATGTATTCATGAAATTTGGCGACCAAGAGAGTGATGAACTCTCCTGGAGTAGTTGTGTTTCCTATTACGTAGAAGATAATATCGTTGCCTCCAGCTATGATGGCATATAAAGAGTTGCCCAGATTTGCTTGAGAAACTCCAGTTGGATTTTCAGAATACTGTTTGAATAGAAATAGATTTTTGCTCATACTAATAATATTCTGCAATATAGTAGCAGATTAGTTACATGGACAAACCTGAAACCACCTTTTGTTTTTGTTGAAGGAAATCCTTAACCTACTTCACTAAAGAAAGCGTGCAAATGTAAATGTAATCTTTAAAGGGAGTAATTAGCAAGTTCTTTTTTTTCTAAGATAAAGTAAACATATTGTGTGAAAATTCTATTGCAGTTACTGATTATTAATCTCCTATCTAATACATAGATTATTTGACTCTGGAAAATTAATTCTCAGCAAATATCGAAAAATAACACAACTGCAACTTCACCAATAAAAACTCACAAGAATAGAAGAAAACATTTCACAATAATGAAACAACAAATATTTTTATCAAAGGTCCGTGGAAACCCTCAAGGGAAACCACAATCAGCAGATGAGGGAATTATATTAAACTTCAGCAAATTAAGTAATACAAAAACTAATGCTCTTACCGGTGAAAGCTCCCGCGCAAGACAATCTCCCCTCCGGAAATTCTTCCCTCAATTTCTCCTGCTGAAATTCCACAGCTGCTATCCCCAACGCTAACACCGCGCCCTTGCTAACACTGCAAGACTATTTGCTCTCACTGCAAATCTACTACTTGCTAACACTGCAAGTCTTTCTCAAGTATCTCTACTTGCTATCACTGCAAGTCTACTTGTTGTTGTGTTCTCCAATTGCCCATTGATCCCCTTTTATACTTTTCTCATTGGAAAACCAATGGCCATGATTTAATCTCAATCAATGGCTAAGATTAAATAGACTCTAAAAACCCTAACTAACTGGATTCTAGAGGTCTCTAGGAGAATCAATTTATTTAATTACATAATTATCTAGACAACTACCTTTCCGGAGGTTTCTAGAAAATAATTGGGAAATAATTAAATGACACTTCTTAGACAAATGGAGACACCCTGTCCAAGCTACATAAATTAACACCCTCTTAGCGAGGAAGGTGTTCTGCATGACACCCAGCTTATCTCTGAAGAAGATGAATTTCGCCTTCCCCAATGCCTTGGTCAAAATGTCTGCTACCTGCTGATCTATAGGTATATACTGTAGCTGAACAATCCCGCGCTGTACACAATCTCTGATGAAATGATATCCGATGTCTATATGCTTAGACCTATCATGAAACACCGGATTCTCAGTCAACTTGATGCAACTCTGATTGTCGCAATGTATCACCGTAGTCTCAACCCTCTGACCAAACAAGGCCACCAGCAACTTCCGAAGCCATATCGCCTCACACATCGCCATGCTAGCTGCTATGTATTCTGCCTCTGCAACTCA